>CAJUYG010000061.1:50150-79706 GCA_910591675.1 Galerucella calmariensis | reverse complement strand
AGCAGCCATTAAAGTACTGAGCTCTTGTGTAATCAGTTCCAAAATGGTGTGGCAATGCCTAGACAAACTCAATAAACTAGGCGAGAACAATATGGTCACCTTACTATGGATTTCAGGACACACTGGAATAGAAGGAAATGAAATAGCAGATGAACTAGCAAAGAGGGGGACTGAAATACCTTTCTGGGGGCCTGAACCCTTTTGCGGAATCAGCCCCAATGTAATATTAGAAGAAATAAGTGAAGCCGAGAAAAAGAGATCTGACCATTGGAAGGATCTAGTAGGGCTTATACATTCAAAGACTCTTCTGGGTGACTACAACCTGTTGAGATCAAATGAATGTATAAGTCGAAGTAAAACTGCGCTAAGAGTTTTAACAGGGATCCTAACGGGACATTGTCGCCTGAATGGGTACCTGAAAAAGCTCAAAATAGTGGAGGAAGAAGAATGCAGATTTTGTGGAATGGAAGAAGAAACCTCCATCCACATACTTTCCAACTGCACAGCACACCAGAATCCTAGAGCTCGGCACCTAGGAGATTACTGGATAGAAAAGGAACATTTACCTAAGTTGAAGCCTGCAGACATCCTAAAATTCCTCCGGGAAATAGGACTAAGGGAACTATTAGTTTCTGGGACTCTCCTCAGAAACTGAGTAGAAGTAAGGGGGCACAAAATTTTTCGCCAAGTCAGAGCCGTAAACTATCAGGCTATGAAGACTTGTAATTCATAGTCGTGGACAAAATATAGCATTCTACTCGCATATAATGGCTATTATTCACTCAGGTGTTTATGTCACTTGCCTGCGGCTCGCGACATAAACGCACCTTCGTGCCATCATTATGTGTTTGTTGAATAATATAATATACTAGAAATTTATTTAAAGATAAACCTAATTCCGAACCTGATCTTAAAAAAAGGAGAGAAAAGGACGATATTATGGTCTAGCTGGCCTCCCAAATTAAGATGAAGTAACACGCGGTTGAGCCTTGTCTTTGCATGTAAGCGAATATCGATTTCATTTTCAACATTTTCAACATTAGATGTCGTAATGTCATCGTATAATCAATAAAATAGATTCGTATTAAAAATAAAATGGTTTGTTTCGTTGGTTAGTGTGTTCATCCATCTTACGGAGGAGACGAGTTGTTCTTCGAAAACGAATGATAAAATAAACACGAATAAAGCAATTTCATAAGTTCACTTATTAATTAATGGGAGACAAATCGGACATGACCTACGTTTTTTATACAGTATATTATACAGCGTGTCCACGGATGGGGTATCCTATAGGCGAAAAATGTTTAAATATTAGTTTTGGTGAAAATGTCATTCTTGATAAAGAGTTTTGCTTATTTTGAAACCCCATAAAATGAAATAAAATACGTAAGTTTTTCAAAATCCGTCTCATCTTATAGCCAGTTTTATGAAAACACACCCTGTAGTAACGGACATAAAACAACTCAAAATTTTCAATCCACAAGTTGTCAATTTATGAAACAAAATAAAGAAATTTATTTTGACAGAAAGGGAAATTATTTTGACATAAGTGTATACTAATGTCACTTATCCGTACACAAATGTAATTTTGTGAAAATAAACATTTGTGCTGAAAAGTGAACTGAACAAATTCAAGATCCTACCCATTAGACGTGATGGCTAGAGCCAAAAACAAACGCTAGAGAAGTGCGACCAGAGAGAACGTACAGTAATAGATGGAGAATAGAAAGTTTTTGGAACTTTTATAGGGTCAAGCAGTAATAGTGCTGTCCTTATAGTGACATATACGCATGCGCATTTGATGTTTTGAATAAGGGGAACATTATTAAGGTTAATGCTTGTCCTTATTTGTGCGCGATTACTGCAGTGCACTATCCCGACTTTATTTCATGATTCATATTTATCTGTCACAATTTTCAGGTGATCTGTGTCATCTGTGACACCTACCTTAATATAATGTCATTATAGAGTTTCATGTTTCAATAACTCCAAATTTTAAGTCTGTTTTAAGGTCGAGCACTATTTATTTAAGGTCATCACAATTACTGCAAGGCAGTAAATTTGTGTTTCCAATAACTCTCTATTATTTGCCTGGCCTTTTGGTTTTATCCAGTGCCATCAAATGATGGAAAAAAAATAACTCTCTATTGTGGAGAGAAAGTAGGAGAAGTATAAGGGCGCGCTAAAAAGAGCGGTAGGGAGTAGGACAAACTATATGTATCGGAAATTCGGGAAGGGAAACTGGACTTGGGTCGAGAGTAGTGTACCTCCACATGATTGGGAGAAGAGAGCCTGGAGTGTACGAGAGGTGTGAAGTATAGGATGATGTAAGACAAGTGTTTAGATGCTGGATGAACAAGGAAGTTCTGAAGAAGTTAGAAAATAAACTGGTGGAGGCGGTGTTTTGGGAGATCATGGTGGAGATAATTTTGAGGGCTTAGGTTAAGTGACGTGGTGGGGAGCATGATTAGAGAGAGAAGGACTTGATATGGCAGGAGAGGTCGGAGTGATGTGTGTTAGGGACCGCTGCCCGTCTCAAAGTATGCTATGGTAGTGATTTCGAGGCGGAGGGTTAAAGGCGAAATTTGGTTTGGTTTGGTTGGTAGGTTGGTAGGGATCAGTCCAACACTGTCTGTACAGGACCCATTCCAACATGAGTTTCCCATTTCGGTCCGAAGAAAAGTGTTGACAAATAATCATAAATAACTAGTGATGCTTTTGTGTTTCATTAAATTCATTTCGATTTAACTTATTTTTTCCTTTCACAATGAAGTTTTTGTTATTTCCTTACAATTTGTCATCAAAAGATATTTTCTTTACAGCTTAGCCGTGATTTCAACATGATAGTTCGCTGCATTTACCCCAGCGCAGCGTGGCATACGGTACAGTTGGATTTACCTAATTTTTTCGCGAATTATTGGTTTAAGGATTTACGTCGTAGCGATTTCAACATAATAGACTGTTTCTGTGTATTGTTGACAATTATTATATAAACTGTGAACTATGGAGGTGGCCTTCAGTTTAATTAATGTAAAGAGATTTTTTTAAATAATCATATGAAGAAAAGATAGAATTAAAAGCAAAAGGTAGTAGGCTATTACCAGAAATCACTTTTGAAAAAATGTGTAAATTGAGGAAAAAGCTATACACTTAAATTCAGTAGAGATATTTATTCAAAAACTGAATGAATTTGTGGATGTAACAAGAAAATGCTTAATATTGTTTTCCTTGCTAACTTTTTGGTGTCGATAAAGCTTGGTCGGAAATAGGAGTCACGGATCTAGAGCATTTGAGTTTGACAATGAATAGGCACGAAACTTCTCCATAATTGTATGGAATTTGCGTTAGGTATTAGGATTTTTTGTTAGCGAAGTAGTGCTTAATGCATGACTCATATTTTTCTTGTGTGGCAGTTTACAATCATTCCAGAATTCCAATATTTTAACAAGGAAAGCGAAGAAAGGTCGATAAAATCGATGGGAGATAACCCCCTTACAAGGTAAACTATTTTCAAAAATTAGAGAACGTCTTAAAATTTTTACCACGAGCCGCCACTGCATTAAAATAATATAGCACCGAAGACTTGAATTAGGAAACAATGGATAATGCATGTGCATTGCCTCAATTCCAAAAATAATATGTCGATAAGAGAAACAAAAACAGTGTGAAAACAGAATGATAAAAATAGGGGAATATGAATTTAAGGAAGTGGAAAAATTCAAATATCTGGGAGTCACGATCAGCAGTAATGGGCAACGAAGATCAGAAATAGACGAAAAAATAATGGCTGCTAATAGGCTAACTGAATTGAAAAGATAGGAGAACAGGCAAAACAACTTGGAATGGAAATCAACACTGACAAAACAAAATATACCTATGATAGTAGGTAAAAAAAACGAAAATACCGAAGGGAATTTAAAAACGCAATGGCATTCACTTGAAAATGTAACAACATTCAACTACTTAGGAGTGACGATGGGACAAACAGGAAAAGAGCGGGTTCAAGAAAGAATACTCAATGGAAACCAAGCTTACTGCAGAAATAGAAAAGTTCTAAAAAGTAAAGCCATAAATAAAAACACCAAAATAAAAATATACAAAACACTAATAAGACCTTCTGTAAGTTCCTTGTGGCATTATTTATTATTTTTTCTCTTATTTTTTGGGAAGGAAACCACAATAATGTTTTTTATTTTTTTATTTCGACGTTTCGGTAGCGTTCCAGCTACCTTTGTCAAGATTAAATAATGATAAAAAAATTTTTGGTCCCTATCTGACACAACGAAAAAAATATGACAACTAGACAATCAATAATATTTTGAAGTTTAAGACTACAAAACTTTGTTGTCAAATTTTATTAAGGTCCATTCATAGTAGATCACATCTCTGGTAAAATGTGAAATAAATATTTTATTTTATGACATTCCAAAGATATGATAGTCTACTAGAAATGGAATCCAGTGAAGTGTACGTTCCAGGAACGGTATTTATTGGGATAGCGCTTTTTTTCGCTTATTTTGGAAATGTTGTTAATAAAACGCGTTTGTTGTTACTTTTTTGTGTATGATTATTTTTGTTTTCAAAATATGTATGTATAACTCAGTTTGGTGATTTTGTGTATTGAAGTGTGTATCGATTAACAACTATTCCAATGATAAATCATAAGAAAACCTGGATAAAAACTTATGATGCTATCCTGATAACGCAGGTAATTGATTATTGGAAATTTCTCTTTCTAACATTGGTAACCAAATTTGACTACATTCGGCTGAAATACTAGCTACACATTTATCTGCATTTAGTTGTATTAAAGCACTTTCGACTTTTATTATTGGGCTCTTTCAATATTATTTTTGTCGAATCCCATTGAATTTTATGCCCCTCTTCCCAAATATGTTTACAAATACCTGACTTAAAGAACTCCCTATCTTTGATATATTTTTTATGTTCACTTATTCGGACTTTCAATGGTCTAGATGTTTCACCTAAATAGAATTTGTCGCATTCACAAGATTTCTGATATATGCAATTTTTTGAAGATTCAACGTATAGTTAGATTTGAAGCTAGTTCGAATATTGAATTGATTACCAATTTTCTTAATTATTTCTGATAAACCCTTAACATACGGTATTGTCAAGTTTTTAAAAATTATGTTAGCTGGATTATTAATATTATTGTTATTATTATGGGGTATTAACAATGAACCTTTCTCTATATTCTTAATTTCTTTATTTACAAATTCTGCCGGGTAATTATTGGCATTTAAAACATTTTTTAGTAGAGTTTTCTCCTTTGTGAAATGAGAACAAATGATTCTGGCCCTATCGTATAAAGATTTTACTACCCCTTTTTAACGCTTATAGCATGATTTGATTCAAAATTCAAATACCTATTAGTGTGTGTTGGCTTACGATAAATACTTGTTTCATACCCTGTAGGTGTTTTATTGATAGGAACATTTAAAAATGGCAAAAAATTGTTATTTTCAATTTCAAATTTTATAGATTTGTCTCCTTCATTTATATACGTTAAGAAATCATTCAGAGATACTAACCTAACCTAACCAGACAATTGGTTTTAATTTTTGGTTATTTAGGTACTATTTTGGCTTCAAAATATTCCATGTAAATATTCGATAGAATTGGTGAGAGGCAAGAGCCCATGGCAAAACCAAGATATGGAGCAGAAACGATGACATTGACAAAAAAAGATGAAGAATGAGAACAATTCTATGGACAATAAAAACTGACGACACGACAATGAATACAAGATATAGTAAAGAGAATAAAAAACAAAAAGGCAAAGAATAAAATGGCTCGGACCTGTATGGAGAGAAGGAGAGCGCACAATCGCTTGCTCAATGCTGCAGTGGGATCCAGGTGGTAGGAGAAGGCAAGGAAGACCCAGATCTAAGTGGCTGAAGGAGTGGAGGAGGACTTGAGACGGGTAGGAATCGTTAGATGGAAGGAAAACCGAGGGATAGGATTCTATGGAAAAAAATAAATGAGAAAATAATGAAATGAAGGGGATTGATTCCCCCAGAAAGCGGATCTAGAGAGCATTTATGCGCCGCAGCGGCGCTAGCCACTTTATATAATAGAAAAATAAAAAACTAAAGTTCTCTGGTACATATAGATTTCTGTAACATAAATAATACAAACAGAAATTGAATCATTTCTATTTGAGGATCATATTATAAATTGAATAATTTTGATCGGTGGTATTTTTTCCTATTCATTTCCATTTATTTCAAATATACCGTTATTCGATTTTACGGTTTTCAAACAAAGAATTCCAATTCAATTAATTTAGTTCGAATGGCTAGTAGTTCCGTGCATAAAATCAAGCTCCGACATCGAATAATTTCACTTTCAAATCGCTTAGAAAAAAATTTTCCTCTGTAAACAACAACTGCTTAACCGCTTTTTTACATTTTAGAATAGAAAGCGTGCGTAATGAGAAAGGCTGCGAACATAATTTTATTAAAATCTCACGTATCATTCCTCGATATTATCTAATTAATGTAAAATATAGTTAATTTACAATAATTGATACGTTGTTAACTATAAATATTTAGTTTTTAAACTAGAAGGAGCATTTCAAGAAACAATAAACACCTCAAAAAGATACTGTTATGTATTTACCCTCAGTGTAAACTTACCTTGACTGCACCATATTGTAAGGTTGGCAGCACTGAATCAGGGAGTCAGGGCTGTCTCTTACAATATGGTGCAGTCAAGGAAAGTATACACTGAGGGTAAATACATAGCAGTTACTAGATTGGTGTTCAGACTTTTTGAACTAATTGATATTTACGTTAAACATGTATTGAATTGCTTACAGGTGTCGTGGCCAATGAGGGATCAAGGCTAAATGTCTAAATATAGATTCATCATTGGCCACTGGCAATAGCGAAAGTAGTAACCAAATGTACCATTATTGTGGAATAATAAAATAATAATAAGTAGCTTATGTAAAATTTGTTAATAATATAATGATAAATAAGTATTATCAAACAAAGTAATCATTATATCACATCAACATCTAAGTAAAACCAATTTCCAATTTTTCTTAATCAAGGGTTAGGTGAGGTTAGGTGTGTGGTGATTGGGTCTATAAGCCCCTCCACTGCGACTCGCAAGAGTTGTGGCTCACACGTATTAGTTTATTTGGTGAATGATATTTCAGGTCCGAGGGGGAGAGAGAGACCTGCCAAACATCAGATACCTTATACGAGCCGCGGCGGGGCAGGCACAAATTATATGCTCAGCTGTTTCATCATCTTCCAGACAAAGACGGCAAGTCGGATCTTCCGTCAGTCCAAGTTTTAGCATATGATGATTCAGATAACAGAGGCCTGTTAAAAGGCCTGTTAGACAATGTAGGTCATGCCTGCTATAGTCTAACATTTGTTTGGAGACATTCTTCGAAGGATGTATAAAAGTCTTTGAATAAACCAATCCTGGTAAATTATGCCAGAAGTCTAAAGCTCTTCTTGCTGTCCAGGTATTTAGTGTTTGTTTGGCAAAACTTATTGCGATGCCAATAGTAGGTTCTGGTCCGATAAAAACACGTGCGGCACCCTCCCTTGCAAGAGAGTCTGCCTTCTCGTTTTCATCCATGCCAGAATGGAGAGGGATCCAAACCTGCAATACTTTATTGAGTTCTCCTATTGAGGAGAATCGTTTTTGGCAGTCTAAAACCAATTTTGACGTTACACGGTGAGAGCTAAGTGCTTTCAAAGCCGCTTGGCTGTCCGAGAAAATTTTTATTGTTCAATGTATGAGATTAGCTTGCTCCAATCTCTCCACACATGAACCAATGACGCCTGAAATACGGTTGTATAGGAGGTTGAAATTTCTGTTGGAGGCATTATGTCAGAGATCATTCCCAAAATACTGTGACTTTCAATGTCCACTAGCATTTTGCTTCGTTCTGTATAAGCCTGATTTGTGCATTTAGAAACAAGTTTAGAAATATGCGCAATTGTGTATGCTGTCCATTTAGCCTCTTTTTCCAAAAATATATGGAGATATACAGAGAGAAATATAGGTCCAGAAGGATTTTCATGGCTGATGACGATGTGGAGCTGATAGCACCAGTAATTGCCAGACAAGCCTGTATCTGTAAACCAGAGAGCTTTGCTTGGGCCGTTCGCTGTAAAGCTTTTGGCCACCAGGCCTCATATGTGATCATTGGTCTAACGATCATCACATATATCCAATAGATTTGTTTAGGCCCCAAGCTCCAAGATTTTTCACAGATCATGCGACATGTCCACAAGGATAGTCTGGCCTTATTTATAACTTTTTCCAAGTGAGCGTTCCAATTAAGTTTCAATCATGGGGTGTTACTACATGTAAAATTAAAATATATAAAACTCACCTTTCATAAAATTCAAACCGAACAGCTTCCATAGTTTCCTGTTAACAAAAAAAAACAAATTTCAATATTCCAAATCGTAATATTATTTTTCAGACGACCACAGCTTACTTGCTGTGACAAATATCACACTAAAGTCGGATTTTTCCCAAGAAAAACCGCACGAAAATAAAATCACGTGAGTATTAAATAACCTAGGCAAATGTATAAGGTTAAACAGGGGCGTATTATGTTCCTCTAATGCTAACATTTCAATGCGAGTCGTCCAATACGCAGCCGACTTAGAATAGATCACGCGTGGTGTTTGTTTACATGCGATTTTCCTCGGGACTATAGAATTGAAACGTAAAGTGTGACGTTATTATGTTAGGCTGTCAACAATAGGTCTACGTGCATTGTATATTCTCAACTGAATATTTTCATCTGGTTGGAATAATTGTTTTGTGAAAACGTCAAATAAAATTTTTGATTGATTGTTTTTATCAGCAATTTCAGTTCATTGAGTTTATTATAACATAAATGTTTAAATAGTACCTAAAACACCATAAAACAAATACAGAAATAGACTGTGATGATCAATGTTCTCTAACAAGGGTTGATATAAAATAAAATTAAATAATAAATAACCATAAAAAAATCATTATTCAACCAATTCAAACCAAATTTTATCCATATCAAAGTTTACAATGAAATGAGCCTAATCCCAAATTTTCATATATAATTTAATTTTTTGGCAATTTTAACTATTTATTTGCACGATTTAAGTTTCCATTATCCCAGGTAATTGTTAATAGTCGACTGTCACTCACACTTGTATTTGAAAATTCATTTTGAGACTCTCCTAACAAATTATGACACTTTGAATTATTAGGAGCGGCCGATCGTAATCCTTTCGACGTACTTATCTCTTTTTAAGGATTACGAAGTTAGGTCACTATTGTTCTCAGCTAACGATATCATTTCAGTGACGATAATCGCTATAATTACTGGTGCTCGCTTTAAATAATTTGAGTGGACAGATACCCAGAAAAATTATAATGAACCTCTTATACAAGGGCAGTAGCTCAGTTCAATATTGATAAAGGATACAGAAGACAAACGATTATCATAATGTCGGATAGTCAAGTAGTCATTAAAGCACTGAGATCTTGTGTAATCAGTTCCAAAATGGTGTGGGAATCAGGGTAGGGGATATCTGAAGACGCGAGGGTGCTGCCACTTAGGGAGTCCCGTCAGTACTAAAATTTCTAAATAGTGAGAACTGTAACGCCGTTAGTGGTAGTTGCAGATTCTTCCACATATATCAGCGCTGACATCCTAACGTGTTATCTATGATCCTAACCTGACAACTGCCTGACGTGTATCGTGAGTTTGTCCAGTTTTCGTTTTTAAAAACTATTTTGCTTATTTGTGTGTGTTTGTTGAGTATTTGTAGTTGGTTTTTATTGTTTAAAGTGGGACTTTTATTTTAAGAGACAATGTCGAGAATATGTTTTGTGAAAGACTGTAATGTGAGGTGCACCTGGTAACCTCTATCTTTATAAAAAACATGTTTCATTAAAAGAAAACTGACAAAAGTTGTTATTCTTCCATACAGCTTTGAACTTCCCAGCATTGTTGTTGAATATTTATTTTTCTCCATGTTTGTCATTGAAATATGTAAAAAAACGTTTCATTTATTGTATACTTTATTTATTCAATAAAATATATAAACTGGATGATTATTGCTTTATTTTTCTCACTTCAGTCATTATATGGTCCATTTTTTGACATTTCATTTGATTTTACTTGACTATTTCATTGTTATTATTGTAATATCAATCTAATGTTGAGTAATTTTAAATGAACTATCAAAAAATGGACCATAGATATCGTTTTACAATAAAAGTAAAATTACAGTAATTTTGAATATGCCGCCAAAAACTGTAAAATTACAGGAATCTTCTTTTTCGGCTGTTAGCGAAGTTCACAACCATCTGATTTGTGTTAGAGGTACTAACGGGACTCTCAAGGTGGCGCCACCCGTACAAATAGGGGGCGCCACGGGTCAGTTTCCCATCTATAAGTATTCTTTTATCTATGGTGGGAATGCCTAGACAAACGCAATGAACTAGGCGAAAACAATATAGTTCTTACTGTGGATTCCACGACACACTAGAATAGAAGGAAATGAAATAGCAGATGAACTAGCAAAGAGGGGGACTGAAATACCTTTCTGGGGGACTGAGCCCTTTTGCGGAATCAGCCCCAATGTAATATTGGAAGAAATAGGTGAAACCGAGAAAAAGAGAAGATCTGACCATTGGAAAGATCTAGTAGGGCTTATACAATCAAAGACTCTTCTGGGTGACTACAACCTGTTGAGATTAAATGAATGCATAAGTTAAAGTAAAACTGCGCTAAGACTTTTAGCAGGGATCCTAACGGGACATTGTCGCCTGAATGGCACCTGAAAAACTCAAAATAGTGGAGGAAGAAGAATGCAGATTTTGTGGCATGGAAGAAGAAACCTCCATCCACATACTTTCCAACTGCACAGCACTTCAGAATCCTAGAGCACAGCACCTGGGAGATTACTGGATAGAAGAGGAACACAATAGATCTTTTAGGTCTCAGTGAATGTCACCCCAAAATACATACAAACATACAAGGGCAGTTTGTTAATTTTTCAAATTTGCCGCTCAATAACTTCACAACGCAATCTGCCATCTACTAATAAACCATTTTTGAAAACCTTTACTATTTCTACAAATTATACGATCGTAAAGCAACGTATAATATCGCATATACACATTGGCTATGTAACTTAATACTGCAAGTAGTAGAAAGAGTGAGTTTGACATGTAGTGGTGGTTTCTGTAATTTCTCCTAATCCACCTAAAAGCAACAACTTAGCAACCAAATATACTGTCAGGCGTAACTATTTTCCTTACCGAAATATTCAAAATGGTTGCCGCAGCTTAATATTACGCTATGGGACCTGGGACCACGCGTTATCTCCGCAACGGCACAAACAGCATAATTAATTTATTGGCAAGAAATTAGCAACAAATCCATTCCGGATCGTGCCCTATGAAACGGCTGCCGCAGCTTAGTATACGTCGAAAATAAAAGTTCGAAAAAGCAAAGGTTCAAAACTAGTTGAACAAAACCAGGAACATTTGTTGTTGTGAATATTTATGAATAAATTGAATAAGTTATTATTCATTACTAACCGTTTTGTTTCAATATTTCTGAATTCTGGTTATAAATAATTTAAATTTGACATATAAAACTAGTCCACCATGAATCAACTTTTGGAAGGTTTCCTGCACCACTCTTTGAAAATTTTGGCTCCAATTCTTCCAATAACATGGATACACAAACAACATAAAAGTTCAACAATATGCAAAAAGCAAATCAAAAACAAAAACACAAAATCAAAATTGTCAGCTAAGGTTATTCTTCGTTGGATGTTTTGGCCTCGGCTGTAGCAGCCATTGGCCAGCCGCTATGACAAAAATTGCCAACATAATAATGTTGCTTTTTTTAAATTCTGTTATTTAACGTCGGTCTATTTCTGCGACTGAGGCTAATCACCGACGCCGGGAGCTCTCTACTCCTAACCGGAAATTTTGGCGAACCCACTAGTGTTCCAACCAGTGGTAGCGTTCTTTAACGAGCCCAACATCCATGGACTCGGGACCTCGGTTTTATGTCTCCTCCGAAAGACGGCATATCTACATTATACCTCGTGCTCATTGGTATAATGCCTGCAAGCTGTGATATGCTAGTCCGCTGCAGGCTGTACGGGCCCTATACGATGGTTTTCCCTGGCTTGGTAACCCATCCAAGTACTAACCATGTCCGACCTTGCTTGACTGTAATTATCGCATCAAACGCGTTCCACTACAGTGCTGGGTCGTCGTCCTACTGTTGCTTTCGTTTATTTGGGCTTCAAGCTCTTGTGCGTGACGCCTCAGTCGTAAGCAAAGCGAACACGACTTTTTAGGATCCTCAAAACCACTTGTCATGTGACAATGCCAATGAATTTCCTGTGTTGTTAGAAGAACAGTTTTCAATTATAATGTTATTGATAATATAATTTTGCATATTTAGATATTTTTGGTAAGGCTTAAATTGTAATCTGCACAATCTTAACCTTTAAATAAACGTCAAACCGGTCAAACGTCAAATATTTAATATCCGTGGCTTGAAGCTCATACCACAGAGTACACCATCTAACAAGAGGCGAATGAAAGCCGTTTTCGTGATCGCAATTTTGTGTGCACATGCGTGAATTAATTAGTATATATGTCAATGTCAAGTCGACACATGGTCGACACTTCCGTTCGTTCGTTCCCGTCAGGTACTCAGTTTTCTGTGGTTTGGTTGTCACTGCCTTAGTTAGATGGTGTACTCTGTGGTATCAAGTAGTATATCTGTCAGTCTCGACGTATTTCCGTTTAAGTCCAACTTCAAAGGAACCGACAAAGCTTTCGTCTCTTGTTAGATGGTGTACTCTGTGCTCATACTTTTCGTTTTGTGCTCAAGGGGCAAGGGGAAGATAATACTAGGCGTCACGCCCGGTAATAAACGAACGAAATCCAGTCACTACGAGCTGCTCCCAGCATTGAAGCATTGAAGTACCCTCCTAATGGCTTATAAAAAAAGTTTTACATTTGACAGCCCTGTGGTAGCTAAGCCTCACTTTTTATTTTCGAATGGCACCCTCTGTATATTGTCATTGAAAATTGTTCTTGGTCAATGGTCTTTTTTCAATGGAAACCAGCGAAATCTAAATTAGTTTTAGTTCTAAACCACTTTTTTTGGATTATATAAAACCGTACGGTCAAGAGTAGGTACCTAAGCCAGTAAAAATTCCAAATATATGTTCATTAATATTTAGGTACCTATAATACTTTGAGTAATTATCCAAACAAATTTATAACTAGGATTTTGGAGCTCAACCTACTGACTGCGATTAAATTCGAATGGAGATAAACAATGCTTTGTTAGGTAAGCTAATCACGTTTAATGAATGTGGGTATCTGCAACAATCCGAAGTTTCCGAGCACAGCCAGGATGCGACAATAATATGATAAAAATAAATTCCAACTAAACGCAGCAAAGCTAAAAGCTATAACCATGAAAAAGTGATTTATATTTTGTTATAATTAAAACAACTGATGTTATTCAATTGGAATAAATTTTTATCGTAACTAGTAACAGGTGCTAAAATGTTTTTACAAATAAAATTTACCTACTCTGTTAAAGCAGAAAATACATTTTTACAAATATACACTCAAGCTCCGTTTGGCTACTTTTGTTCATACCCTACATACAGTGTTAGTATAAAGTATGGAGCCCCCCAAGTATCTCCTCAACGGTTTGATATTTTTAAATGAAATTGCTCATACCCATCTAAGAAGATCCAAGGAATTCACAAATGCTATCAAATTTAATATACCATTTCCGGTTAAACCGGAAATGCATATCAACTTTGTTATTTTAAATAGAGCACCCTGTATATTTTTACATTTTTGAATTTCTTGTGGAATTCTCTATACAGTGAAACTTTTCATTCACATTTTTATTGAATGATTGAGGCATTAATCAATAACTTATCGTCTCCATATTCTCGCAGACTTAAAATTTCGATAAGTTTTCCTTCACTTAGATACCTGCACCATAACAGAAAAAACAATAGTAACAAATAACACAGAAAAATATGACAAACCTTGTACTACACTAATGGGTAGATTACTCAAAAATTAATTTATTTGATTATTAAAGGTTTGAGATTTCATCCATAGCTACCGTAAGTCAAAAACGTTAAATTATATTGATTGAAGCCTCAATTATTCAATAAAAAATATGAATGGAAAGTTTCACTGTATACAGATTTTCACAAAGAACTCAAAAATGTAAAAATATACAGGGTGTTCTATTTAAAATAACAAAGTTGATATCCATTTCCGGCTTAACCGGAAATGGTACATTAAATTTAATAGCATTTTTGAATTCCTTGGATCTACTTAGAAGGGGATGAGCAATTTCATTTAAAAATATTAAACCGTTTGAGGAGATACTTAGGGGGTTCCATACTTTATACTAACTCTGTATGATTATGTAGAATGAAAAATATATTTTTCACTCAACGCATTACGCTTAATCGTAATGCGTCGAATAATTTTTTCAATCAACGGCGTAATGTGTGAACATTATGCTCTTGGGCACGTAAGTAGAGATGCATTTTTAATTATCAATAAGAACAAGGTGCAAAAAATCCTTGATATCGAGGACTACACGGCAGTACCTCGTAAGTGACATTTTTTATGATATTCGGTTATTCAATTATTTCGCTTTAAAATGTATGTCGCAACCTATCCCGCACTACATTGCTTAGAACAAAAAACTTTCGACAAAATCATATTCCAAAATATCAATTCTAAGTACTTGGACATAAGTATAACTTTAAAACACTTTAAAGTACAAAACATGTTTTCTACTTTCGAGGTACTGCCGATATGTGTTTTATATAAATAAAAAATACTTTTTTCTACGACCGTGCGTTTTAACCCACTTTCCCTCACGCATTTTAGTTTTGAAAGTGTCACTTTCACGCAAAGGTGCGGGAAAGTAAAATTATGCAAATTATAAAAAAATTAAAATTAAAATTAATTAAATTAAAATTATACAAATTTTGACCTTATTAGTTTTTTACTTCGGAAGCTATAACTATTGTTACAACAGGTAAATGAATATTTACGAAATAGTCCATCAAATAAAATCTACATCTTTTCTAGCTTTTTGTTGCATTTTTAATTTTTTGAAAATATAAAATAATGAAGATATTTTGATATAACCCTGTACATACTTTGAAGTCGTGTCACAAAACAACTATCAAACCCCCCAGGTTTGTTGTAAAAAATATATATCAAATAAAATTCTTTTATCTACAAATGACTTAAAACCGTTGTCGTCACCTTCATCGTCATCTTTATGTAACCTACAACCGATGCCATCCTCCTCGACGTCATCTACTTAGCAGTTAACACCAAATAACTCAACTGGACTGGCAATTTTAAATAATTGTGTTTTTAATATTAATATTTATAATAATTAATAGTTTTTGGTTAAAGTTTTGTATATGTATGTTGAAATAAATAAATTTTGAAAAATGGGTTGGTATACTTTTTAGTATATATACAAACGTAGAAAAAATAATGTTCCTAACTCATTCGTAAAGTGTCTTTCCCGCCCTTGACCGCTTGCCCGAACTCCTCTCCGCCTCGTTAAGGGTCAACTGCAGTCGCGTGCGGGAAAGTATCACTTTCCGCACTTGTTAGGAAAATAACTATTTTCCACGACCGTGCGTTTTAACCCACTTTCCCGCACGCATTTTAGTGTCACTTTCCCGCACAGGTGCGGGAAAGTAAAATTATGCAAATTTTGACCTTATTAGATAGTTTTTTACTTCGGAAGCTTTAACTATTGTTACAACAGGTAAATGAATATTTACGAAATAGTCCATCAAATAAAATCTACACCTTTTCTAGCTTTTTGTTGCATTTTTAATTTTTTGAAAATATACAATAATGAAGATATTTTGATATAACCCTGTACATTCTTTAAAGTAGTGTCACAAAACAACTATCAAACCACCCGGGTTTGATATGAGAAAAATATATCAAATAAAATTCTTTCATCTACAAATGACCCTTGCCGTCACCTTCATCGTCATCTTTATGTTACCTGAAACCGATGCCATCCTCATCGACGTCATCTACTTACCAATTAACAGTAAATAACTTCACTGGACCGGCAATTTTAAGTGATTCACAGAATGCAACAAATTGTGCTATTAATTTTTGGTTAAAGTTTTGTATATGTATGTCGAAATTAAATAACTTTTGAAAAAGGGGTTGGTATACTTTTTTTTATACGGTCGTTGAAAAAATAATGTTCCTAACTCATGCATAAAGTGTCTTTCCCGCTTGCCCGAACTCCGCTCCGCGTCGTTCGGTCAACTGCAGTCGCGTGCGGGAAAGTATCACTTTCCTTTCCGCTCTTGTTAGGAAAATAACTATTTACCAAACAAATAACAATTCTTTTGTAGATATTAAAAATGTCTGGATGCCTGATAAAATGTTTTAAGCGTTTTATATTTCTCTAGACATTCATAAAATATAAATACTTCTTGAAACCACAACACAAAGAGCACTATACCTTTCAAGAATTCATATAACTGGCAGTTTTAATAAAAAAAACTAAAAATACCAACCTGTTGAAAACTAATTGCAACTGGTTTCAAGTCCCATAGGTAACAATCAACCAAACCACTAGAAACATCGGCGTAAACGTTGAAAAACACATTTTTTCACTTAAGTACCTACCGCACACTATAAATTTAGAACCGAATATTTTCACAATAATTATTTTAAAACACAATAGGTATTCACTATTATGAAATCTCCAGAAATCATAATTTTACACATCTATTCAGTTTTTTACTCCATACCATATACCTCGTTTTGTCAAAAATCTCGATTATTTTTACAGGTAAACTGATTATGGAGTTTATTTTGATTCTGGACTTGTCGCACATTGCAATCATCTACAGAACGGTGGTGTTATTATGATACGAATAACGTCGGGGGGCAAGAAACGAAGAGAAACAGGAGTGAATTGGGTCGTGCGCGTGTCTGAACCGACACACGAGGACGGCGATTAAGATGCGCAAAAACAATATAAACTTCTTTTATCGTAAAAATAATGTTAACATTAACAATGACAAAACAAAATGTACATATCTATCTAGTTGATGTGGATTTTGTAACCCATTAGTAGATGTTGAATGTTGGATAAATATATCAATGAATATTAAGTCGCGTGCCATTAATTTTTAACCACTTCTTATAGGATTGACCCTATCGAATGTTTAATTGCTTTAAAATTTAGAATTTTGTTTTGAATAATGCCTAGACGTTAACTTGCGTGTGAATGAAGCTAGTAGAGCTAATCGTTTGATTGAGATAGAAGTGGCAGATGTTTTACAAGTCAATTAAAGTATCGTTTCGTCGCTTTTCCGTAAATATCGAACAACTGGAAACGTGATAGAAAAACCTAGAAGTGGACGACCAAGTCCGCAGATTGCTATGTGACTGAGCGTACCCATAGAGAATTTCTGAGTACTTTTCGGATCATACAACAGCTTCTATCATACAGAAATAAATAATGAGAGAAGGGAAGTTGCTGAACGAATTTATAATGTGAATGTTCGTATTACCTATTTACAAATTTCTCGGCACTTCAAACAGGATAATTTGATGCAAATATCGATATTTGTAAATTGTAAATGTCATGTATGATTAGCTCGAACTTGTGTTGGAGCATACGATTCCATGTCAATAATGTCAATTGCGAGTTGCGACATATCTTTCATTCAATGATGATGTTGATTGGTGCATATTATTGACGTAAATCAGGAACACCAACATAATTTACCTGTTGTAAAAAGCCGCTTTCCAATTAACCCTGAAGAACTTACCTGATTTCTTGTGCTTGAAGCTCGCAAACATTGACGTTGACTAATATTTATAAACAGCTCCACCGTTGTGTTTTAAGCGCAGTGCTTCAATCCCAAACATTTGGTCAGCTTAAAAGCAGTTCTGAAATTTCCCTTCCCAGTAGTTGAAAATTCCAAAATTTTTAGGTTGGCAACTTGGACCGAAGTCCCCTTTTGACATTATTGACTTGATATCAGGTGCTCCCTAGATTTAAGCGACAAGGGAGGGTACATCAGGAGATTTTGCTGCCCACTCAATAATTCCTCTCCTACCCATCCACCTGTTGGGAAAAATAGTATCTAGATAATCACGCACTATCAACGCATAATGGGGTAGTGCGCCGTCCCGTTGAAACCATAATATGTAGATTTGGATTATCTGGATATAACGTGGCAATAGCTGGAATAGTATCTAAATATGTTTTTAAGACAACGTTTCTTCAATTAAAAATGGTCCCAAAATGCTGTTGCCTACCATAGGCGTGCCTACAAAGGGGGCAGAGTGGGCCATGGCCCACCCTAATTGGTCTACCTCAACTCCTCAAAATATCAATCTATTAAAAACATTTTGTAATTTTTAAATTTTTACGTTTTTTCAATGATACGAGGAAGCAGTTTTTTATTCATAAAATGAATTGCGAGAAATTGAAGGGCGGCATTATGCAAAAGCAATGTTTCGGCGAGCACGGCTCTTTGTTTTTCCATCAAAAGATTCCGATTTGATATTTTGCCCCCACCTAATAAAAAGGTCTGTGCTCGCCTATGTTTCCAACAATTCCTGGCCAAACCTTAACTTTTTCAGAATACAGAGTGTGGGCCTCCACCTGCAAATGAGGATGTCTGACCAGTATCTACAATTTTGCCTATTGACAGTACCATTTAAATAAAATGTTGCTTCAACTGATAATACCACATGCTCTACAAATTGTGGATCATTATTACATCGCTCCATATTTAGCAGGGTCTCTTTCTTCCTCTTGTCCTCAATTCACCAAATAAACTAATCCTCTCACTTTCCTCTATTTTTCCGCAATGCTATTCCACCTTCCCAACTCCATCTTTTTTCTTCAGCCTTTTTCTTTTTTCCAATTTTCTTTATTTTCCCAAGTTATGAGACACAGCAACCAATACCTACGAAAGAAGATACCTTTGGAAGAGATATAGGTAAAGATTAATTATTATTATAAGCTTGGATGTTAGTATTATTGATAGTCTATTTTATTTATGCATATAAACCTTACTGAACTATGCAAATTTCTTCTCATAGGACCAGTTTTCAATTGTTTATCCCAAATTGTTACAAACGATTAACTTTTTGATGGTTTATTCCATGTTCCCATCAATTATCAGCAAACCAGATACGACCATTTTTTAGATTAGCTCATCTTCTAGAATATACCACTATAATCAGTTCTAAGATATTTTGCAGAAATTTCTGGTATAAAGTATATATATTTTTTCAATTCTAGAAGTATCTAGAACATTTAAAATCCTTTTTGAACATTCTAAAAGATATTGAAAGAACATGGAATCTTCTAAATCATTATAACCCTAAGAACAGTTTGGATGTGAATCTAGATTATCCAAGTTTTTTTTTTTTTTTTTTTCCATTTTGGGAGCCGTTCAGATGCCGGGAGCACTGCAGCCTATTGGCTTATTGTACTCTGCTCCCATATTTAGTCCACCCATCCAGTTATCCCCGTACCTTCGAGTAGACGGTATAGGTCCATTGGATGTGTGCCATATACTTCAGGTGGCACATTGGCCTCTCCGAAGATTGCCCGTCTCCTCGAGTGCAGTGCCTCACAGTCAGACAAGATATGGGTCACGGTCTCGTTCTCCATGCCACATAGTCTGCAGCTGAGGTCCCCGTTATATAACCCCATTTTATGCAGGTGATCTTTTAACGGGGTATGACCTGTTAGATAACCTGCAATAATTCTTAGCTTATTCCTGCTGATATTCAGTAGTTCTTTGGCCCGCTTTGCACATGTGTCACCAAGTTAGGAAGTTGAAAAGTATTTTTGAATCTTTTGTGCCGTTTTGGAGATTAAAGGAAAATTCTATAACCCATCAGAGTATTCTGAAATATCCCATAACATCTTACATTGTTTGAGATCATTTTAGAAAGATCTCGATCTAGAGCGAGCTAGAAGAGGATAGATATATCGCCTTTCATTACTTTATCACACACACACACCCATCGTGATCATACCCCTAACACCTGCGCACTAAACCACTACAATCTCAAGTGGGTGGTCAATGGTCATGCGGATTTATAGTTGCTGCAATCGGTTTAGTGACATAAACGTTGTCGAAAAAGGATCCATCTATAAATAAAACGTGCATTATTGCGAGAGGGGTCCACTCTCAAATGAGAGCCGCAGACAACTCTTTGCTGTACGTTTTGTCGGCAAATGTTTGCCGACGAAGTACCTATAGTTTGGCAAGTTTATCTGAAGCTACCCGGCATCGGTAAGAGGTGAAGAAACATGGCGCATATCTGTCATAAACGTACAAATGGCGTACGGTATCTATTTCACCAAGTAAAACTGAAAATACAAAGGTCACTGACAATACCAACGCCACTGGATAAATCAATATCAGTCAATTGACGAAATGAGAGAGAAGAACGGGTGTGGTAATTATAGTTTTTGTACAACGCTGCCAGAGCTTGAAGAAGCCCATAATAAAATTTGAAAAGTGCTCATATTTTAATATTCATATATTGAAAAAATAATGTTAATAGCAAAAATCCAAGGAAACAAGCACATTAAAGAATAAACGTTTAATCATATTGTTAATAATAAAAAGTCCATTTTCTAATTATTATCACTACATAATTAGCACTTTAGCTTTTTCATAGTTAAACGTGGCAATATCTAATGTTTTCGACTGCATTCCTTTCACGGCTTCAGATAAACATGCCAAAGATACGTATGCAACTATAAGTACAAATTGATTCAAGGGTTCAGTTTTTTATTCCAACGTACAGAACTCTGAAAAATAGCAATAGATGCGGTCAACAGTTAGTCCAACGCACTTCAATATGTCGATAGCCGGACCAAAACAACCGGAAAGGGGGCTGGTAGTATCAGACATATTTTTATTAGAATGTATCACTTTATTAACATTATACACATACATTTCTTTGGGTACCTATACGAAAAGTGAAATATAAACAAATCTTCATCAAAATAATATTATTTTAATGGACAAATTAAAACATAAAAATACATTTACTCTTTCAAATACAGTTATACTATTATACAGGCTCATACTGTTTATAACCGATATAAAGTAAGAAAATGTAATTAAACTAACAAATATGTTTATGGATTTCTATATAAAAATCGTTTTTTCGAGCTTAATGTAGTCATTATAATAAAATCATTCTTAAACTAGTATTTGTATTTTTATGGAAGTTTTTAAATTTTATCTAGTCAATATTAAAAAGTGTAAAAAGTTCTAACGACTGCAATAATCATTGCAAACTGACACTCCGATCCAATTTCAAATTTTCAATTACAGATAGTATTATAGTATAAAGCTAGCTTACAGCTAATTTGAAGACCAACTGTCATAGATTTTTTTTGAAATTTAGCACGCGGTTGTTTTTATGTTAATTTTTCACCTCGTGCAACTTGAGCACTCTTTTGACCTCGGGGTAGCATGGAATTATGTCGGCGGCAAATAAAAAAAATATTTCTAATTGTCAAAATTAATTTATAGGTTTCCTATAGAAAACGATGGATACAACTTCAGGGGCGGATGTAATTTGGGCGCCAAAAGATTAATGCACTTTTTACAACAAGTAAACTAGGCGCCAAGACAGAAGGGTCATTTTAATCCTATGTGTATTTTGGGCGCTAACCGACTGAAGTACCCTCCCTCTAAACTTCAAACTAAAAAAAAACAAGAAAACCCAGGCCTAAACCCGGTTGATCAAAGTGTAACTATGTATAAAAATATCAGAAAATAAGAAATAGAAAACTATTGGGTTTTTCCAAATATTGGTGGTTAAATTATTAAGATAAGAGTTATTTTATGACTCGACCTACCTGCACTTGTTAGCGCCGAAAATACATGTCGGATTATCTACCCTTCTTGGTCAGACAGGTAAAGAAGAATGGTTAGCGCCCAAATTACACCCGCCGAACTTCAGACTGTCATTTTCAAGGTCATAAGTTACTTGACGTCACATTTAAATCGCGCACTTACTTTTTTTCCCTCAACGCTCTTTGAGGTAGTCTATAAATTACGTCACGAAGAACGACTTTGTGTAACATGGGGTATTCAAAAGTTTCGGGACGTCACCTGTCATAATCCAAAGTACAAGTTTTATATCTTAATTCACATAATTAATCATTTACCATTACTTGTTTTTTGTCAATTGTTTGAGCAGTTTAAAAAGTATTTTAAATTGAATAAAAAATAATGTTGGAACGGTTAACTTAATGTTATATCTAGAGGTTGTTTCAAAATATGTGACGTACACCAGAAAGGGGTCACACAAATGTGGACACCTAAGACATAGACGGGGATCCAAAAATCAAGAAAAGTGTGGTTCAAATTAAGGATGATCTCTTTCCGCACTTTTGATAATTTTTTTTATAAAATGCTATGAATTGAGGCAATGAAAAAATCCCATTATTCAATAAATGAAACTACTTTTTAGTCACTCTATATAAATATCCAGTGGTAAAATATTATTTAAAACTAGGGGGTAGGTAGGTTTATAATATATTTAAATAAAAAAATTTTAATCACGACTACGAATTATTTATAAGTTTATACATGTAAATTATCAATTCTAGAAATATATTTGGTTAGCCCCCCTTATTCAATTATGTTATTTTATTAGGAATGTTTGGTGATTTTATATGTTGAAACGTTTATATCTCTAACCTGAGTTTTGAAAGTAGAAAATAATTTTTTCAACAATTATGTAATCAAACAGCAACAAAATAAATGTCAGAACATAAATATAACATTATTACTCTATCAGTTTAACAAATTAAAATATTTGCCATTTAAGTCTTGTGATTTATAAACTTGGTCGAGTAATGTATGTTATAATTGTAAATTATTGGTTTAATTTAATAAATAATTATATTTGTGAAGTTTAAATGTTTTTTTAGTTTATTATCGCTGAGTGAAGTGTTTTTCATTAATTATTTAACAATTTATTAATGTTACTCTAATTTCTTGATAACAATATTGCCCAATTTATTATTGACCCCGGTCTAGCATCAACATGAAGACTATATTCAACATAAAAATGATGATTATTTAACGACTTAACGACTGTATTTTTTGAAACCACCAACAAGGATATTTCCAAATTTGAGTTATATATTCTTAAAAAGTCAGTTTAGTATAATTTTTTTTAGAAAACAACTGATTAAAGTAGATATTCCAGGATAATCCACTTAAAAATGAAGCAAGAAAACAAGTACCGATATATATTTTCTTTTGTACTTAAAGTTTTGCAAGAATCAACTATTGTTGCCCCCTCGTAAAACTAGTATTAAATAAAGTCAGTAAACACATAAAAAGTTAAATTTCTTGGTTGATATTTCCAAATAAGAAATTAAAAAAAAAGAATGATCTTCAATACCACAATAATTAAATTATATGAAACGAATTCAAATTCTACGGAGCAATTTCATTTATATCATCCGATAAACTCACTTTGAACTCAATTCAAATAATCTTTTAATTAATTAAAGACAGTAATGCAACTGATAATCACTTCTATGAAAGAACATAAACATTTTATGAACATAGACGTAACTTGAGATCAGTCAACTGATAGAATCAACTTAATTGATTTTACGTAAATAAAATCGTTTAAACGATGTACATTTTGTAGTTGATTTAAAATGGCTACAAAAAGACGAGTATGCATCAAACAATGAAATAACCATGGATATATTGAGATGTAAACAACTTGTTCGAGAATATTTCAACACCGATACATTAGCAGTCTAAATATAAAATGCCAACGGATATATGTGAGTTTTTTCATATACAGGGTTGGCAAATGGTTTAAACACCTGATTTATGTCTCAATTATGACTTTTTTTGACTACAGTAAATAAAGTTTTATCAATTACATGTCAACATCTGATCATTTACAATATAAAAAACCTTGGTAAATCTTCAAAATGACAAAAGAAATGGCTAAATGAGCAAGGCCAAGACTGGATAATAAAGACCAAGAAAAGGAACAAAAATGAGACTGTATAAAAAAGAAAAATACCAAGCAAGACCAAGACCGAATAAGCAAGGTCGTTACCGATTCCAAGAGTGACTTGGTCTTGCTTTACTCATCAGTAAACAGGATAGAACCTAATAGGTCAATGTTTGGGATCACGTCCAGTTGCATAGCAACGGCTGCCATATTAGCTGACCATAAAATTTCAATGCAAACCAAATAAAATAAAATAAAAGTTGGAATAAGGCTATAATTATTTAAAAGCTATTAGGATCAACTTCTCGCTATGTTTATAACGTTCAAGCTTTCCATAACATGTTTTCAACATTTTTTTCCTTCATTACTAATTACTGACGTTCGTATCAACTTATTCAATATAAAATTTTTGAATAAAAAAAATTAATTTCGAAATTTTCTAAACATAATTAGTAAAAGATAAACAACCGCGCTACAAAAACCTTCCATAAAAATCACAACGTACAAATAGATCTCCACAATAACAAAGATTATTAAAAAAGAAAATATTATTTTGCGACCTGATTTACACTAATGCCTCGTCCTCATGTACACGCAGGAAGAATCGTGGTCGTCGTAGCCCAATCTTCTGGCATGTTTATAGACCTCATTAGCAGTCGACGTCATCAATAGGGGTTGTTTCAATTGGTCGGATAAGTCTAAAGAAAGCTGCATATCTTTTTGCATGTGTTTGATGGCTTGTTCGACATGTTTAAATTCTTTTTTGACGATGAGATCCGCTTTATTACTCAAATAGCCGCACGCGAGGTTGGTGAGGTTGAATATGTTGAGAACGTCTTTCGAAGAGATGCCGCATCTGTCCGCTAGTGCTAGGCCTTCTGCCAAACCAACCAAAGCTACACCTGAAAATATAAAAAAAAATGGATATTTAATTATTTGTAGGAAAAAAATTTGTTGATATACTGGTTAAAAAAATTTACCATTTTTTTTCGAAAACACTTCAAGTCTACCAGGAAGGTGGATAGAAATGATTAATAATAACAGATGTACTAATGTAGTTATAAGTAAAGATGAGTTAACACTAAACAAATATACGAATAATACATTTTTTCTTGGATATTCTATATTTTGTGAGTTTCTTTATGAAGAAAGTAAGAAATTATCAAAAGTAACATGTTTTTTTAAATTCATTTCTAGGGAAAACTATACTTATTGAGTTCAAGACTATCACACATAATAATACAATGTATAAATAGTATATTGTGCAACAAGTGGGGAAAATTCAACTTTTCTCACGAGTGAGAAAAGTACTTTCTCCACATGTTGCACACTACTACTACTTTTTCTATAACTGCACAAATTTAAAGAATACAAGTAAAGTATTCTAATATTTATTTTTATGGTTAGTAAAACAAAAATAACACTAAAGAATCCTATCTCTAAGCTGTTGAATACTTTTATTTAGAAAGATTTTATTTTTGTATTTCTTCACCACTATAAATTTTTCGTATGCCAATTCATACTTTTTTCTTGAAATTTCCGGCAACAAATCTAAAGTTACTTTGGCAGCTTTTTCCAATATCTCTCCAATAAAAAAAATAAATTTTTAACCTGCAAGTGTTTACGAAAGCGTGATTTAATCGACAGATGACATTACGATTACATTTTGGAGCGAAATTTAAATTGTTTTTTAAAAAGGTTAATTTCTCCTTTAAAATTTCCATGTTTTGTAGAAATAACAATTATTTTGGATAAAGTATATGCGATCAAACATATTAGAGCAGTTTTTCACAACAGCAACTGCAATTTATTAAACTTTAAGTTGTAGTGGACATAGCCTTATTGAAGCTTTTTCTATAAAATGAGAACTGAAAAAATTCTAACATTTTTGCTAAGACAAAATATTAGTTGTGCGATGTCACATTAAATAAAATAATAAAAATCTCGAATAATTTTATTCACAAATAAATGGTGCTTTGAAATTCGTAATAAAATTACTTGGGTTGTTGATATGGAAAAGTATCAAGGTTGAATTGTCAAACTTGACGCATATAAATTCAATTGCTGGTTTTCTGAAGTAAAATGATGAGTGATAAATTTCAAAATAACAACTAATAAAGAAAGCCGGTCGAAAGCCAGACAGACTCGCGCACAATTATCTATATTATGCAGATTGCGAAAAGTCTATTCGAGCCATACGATTTACACAAATATGACAAGGAAAATATGAGAAAAACTACTAGAAAGAGAGAGAAGAATAATTGTGGGCAGTCAGCTGTTGCCAAATGTATTTATCTTAAAAAGATATTTCCAATTTTTGTCGGCAACAATGTTAAATAATATAATAATTGTTAAATCGAAAGCAGTTTATAGATTTTATTTATTGCAGATTGTAATTCGTCCATTCATTTTCTTGAACTATATTAATTTATTCTTATCTGTGTTGATCTCACTTATTTTTCAAAAGTCAATAATATTACCAATCTCGAATTTCTCCCAATAAATACGGCGTTATCCCGTATTAAAAGTTAAATGCAAAATAAGATAATTATTCCTTAGAAAGTACCATACATTTTAAACTGGCAACGCTGCTTTCATATCAGATTGGTAGCTGGAACTGAAAACACGCCCAACACTGACTGCGAACAATTATTCTTCACTCTCTTTCAAGTAGTTTTGCTCAAATTTTCCTTGTACTTGTGTAAATCGTATGGCTCGAATAGACTTTTCGCGATCTGTATATTATCTATAATACAAACATACACATACAAGGGAAGCTAACATAATTTATTTAGCTGATTGATCTTACTTTTGGGATTCATATTGTGTGAGATACGAACTCGCGATCTCCCGTTTGTCAGGAAGGCGCTTTAACTAACTAAGCCACGGCGCCAGCTATTGGTTTCTGTAACAATATCAAACAAAAAGGAGCAAAAAAACGTGATTTTTAAATATTTTGTAGTTATTGTTTCTTAAATTGCGCAACTGTTGTCCCATTTAACAAAGAGTGGAGACGTCCATCCTATGCAAATGTGCAACTTTCTTCATAAATAAATGATCGAGGCATGAGTATTGTTTAAAAATACGAGTATAAGTTTAATACGCAATGAATGCATAAAAATAAATCTTTATTCACTTCATTCAATTATCAAGTTCACATGTACTCGACTCTAGTGTAAACAAATAATGTTAAACGCAACTCATTCTAAAACTCGGATAAGAACTTGTTACTTTGTAAGTTGCTATGCAACAATGTGCTAGTTATTTACTTTCGGTAAAACGCTGATTTGGAAACTTAAATTACGTTAATTTAATGTTATCAGATGAGGCTATTAATAAAAACACATTATACCTACGAGGGGATACCGATAAGTTAACTAGCTTGACCCATACATACAACCACCGAATAGTATTACTATTCAGTGATACAACGAACGAACGTGCAACTAGCTTTCTTTCGCTACATGAAAGAAAATTCGGAAATAATTCGTTCAATCGATTTTCCGTGTGTACGGTGCTTAGAGTAAATATAAAATACTGGTTACAGGTAAGCGTATATCAAACAGTTCGGGACTAATAAGTTTTACTAAATAATAGACAGTGTTGTGTTAGTATTTGTACATTTAAGGAAAATAAAGGTTCAACAGAATTAGGGTTTTATTACAGTTTCCTGTAATATTTTCGAATTTAATAAAGCGGTTACTAATAGATATCTTAGAATAATAATAATTATTCTAACCCTTTATAAGTTTTGAAAAATATTTTTAAAAGACACTGACCGTTCAACTAAGAGGCAACAACTACTTGCCGGGCTATGGGCACCGACGGATATTGAACTACACTTCAAAGTCAAACGGGGTTGGCATATCTACAAGATATTCAACACCAACCATTCTGGTTTGCAATTAGAAGGGACAACGTAACGTGTAGACCGGTTTCTGCGTATTTTGTTGTAATTTAGCCCAAAATATAAAGGCTGGCACGCCACTGCGTGTAGATAGTTTTTAGCGAAAGGTCCCTTTCAGTTTTAGGGACATGTGTTTTTGATACTTGTAACTTTTGCTTGTAAAAGCGTAAAATAATAAAGTTAGTCTGTGTTGAGAAATCAACCATCGTGTTTAATTTTCTAACATATTTGTGCCTCATCAGTACAAGGTATATGTTCTCCGTCAACGAGCTCAAAGTCTTATCACATTTTTCAAAACTTATAAAGCGTTAGAATAATTATTATTCTGCGATATCTGAGTTAATAGAATTTTCTGATAAATGTATGGCTCTGTCTGGTACATTTTAATGATAGTAGCTGGTATATAATTTTTGTAGCAGCTGGAGCAGTGATTCTAGGACCACCAGAAACAGAGGGCACGAGTGGTGGAATTTGTGGAGATTTGCTTTTGGATTTCTCCACCTCGAACCCAATAAATAATTAGTGCGAAAGAGGAGAAAGTGAAATATGAAAATTTCAATATTCGTATAAATTTTTGTTGTTACGACCAAGTTTAAATATTTTTTGCTCGCAGACAAAAAAAAATACCTTGGCAGTCGTACCCATTTCGATATCATTTGTTGACATGTCTGACTTTGTTAGAAATATCTAAAATTGAACGAATTTTTATAAAATTTACATATTTTCCCTTTCGATTACTTGAATCTTATTTTCCCTACCCGTCAGTAAAAAACATTTTATAGGTGGGATTTATTTACTTTTAAAAATAGTCTGTGCAGTCAGAGTTGTTTTAATTAATAATTTTTTTCAGCAATTTTAATCGACCTATTTGAATTGTAACTAATAAATTAAAAGTATTTCTTTTCATATTTCCTACTAACTTTCTAAGAACGTCAAGAATTGAATGAACAGTTTTCAGGAAGTAAGGAACACATCTGTGTGGTGTGCTAAGCAATTTTGGCAAAAAATTTCTGACAAACTTACTTTTTCTCATGATTTATGGTATTATAATAATAGAAATACTCGACACCAGTCAGCATGTAGGAGAGATAGAAAGTAGGAGGTTTAGGCTCACTTTCTGTAATAGCGTGTATGCTATATAAATATACACAGACAAAGATGGAAAAACCTATGATCGTCTCTCACCCAAGTTCAGACGGACATTCCCACTTACACATCGCCCTATGGCTTGTTGCCTCATCTCTAGTGTCTCTATGAGTACAATAGTACAAGATTCGGCTATATTAATGGACCTCGTATCCCTTTTTCTGATGAAATAAATTCGCACGCCAGTTAACAGATTAATGGGACCTGTCATTGTAAATTTACATATCATTACTCTTTCTCCTAAGTATACAAACTATAGTTTTGAGCTATGCTGTATATTCCAGAAATTTGATGATATTCACATATCAATATTCCCTCGTATTATATTGTTACGCGAGCTGCTGCATTAATGTGCTCAATTAGTGCCCCCAGTG
>CAJUYG010000061.1:12483-50140 GCA_910591675.1 Galerucella calmariensis | reverse complement strand
ATTATTAAATAAGGACTGTATTTCAATATAAATCTGTAAATATAAATTAATTGTAAATATAAATTAGAATAAATGTTACAATATTATTATTGTTATTCAAATTCATGACTGGTAGAAAAATATTTGCAAACTCAATGATTGCTACATGTATATATTTAGTTTTATTGGAATGTACATTTACATTTTACCCTCATATAAAACTAAATAAATTTAACCATCTCAAATACAATAATAGCAAATTATTTTTTCAATTATTTTAAGGAATGAGATATTTTTTATTTGGAAGTAAGTCGTCCAGAATATCTACCAACTGTTGGAATATATTCGTCAGCGTTATTGACGTCAGTGATTTACAGTGATGGATGACTGACAATAAATAATATGAAGCAAGGCATGTACTTTATTTAATTATTGCATCATTGCCACTATGTACACTGTCATGAAAATACCTTGCATTTAGAAAATTATATAAAACAAATTTTATGTAGAAATGGAAATATATTGTGATTTTAGAGAAATACAGTACTAGGCAGGAGTTCTGGTCCATTCAATCCTTTAAAAAAAGTACATTCATCAACTGATGAAATCGGATCTAAAAACCATTCCTATTCTTGAATAGAATGCCAATCAATAGTATGCAGGCGACTCCAAAGCAATAGAAAGGAATGGGATAGGACAGTATATTTTTCAAAAAACAGAGACCGTTCACTAAGAAGTAACAACTACTTCTCGGGCTATATGTCCCAACATACATTGAATTTGACTTTCAAGTTCAACGGGCTTGGTTAGCATAGCAATACAGAATCCTAAAGCACAACACCAGCCTAAACTGAAGCCTGAGGATATCTTAAAATTTCTCCAAGATATAAATCTAGGAAAGTATTTCTAGAGGATCACTTGGCCCAGCAGGCGAATTGGTCAATCTTTTTGCGATAAAGTGTATTACTGAGTTGTTTTCTTGTTATATGTTGAACAATGAAGAATTTATTATTATTATTTTAAACTAACACAAATCTTCTTGCTATGTTAATAACAGTGATAAATGGTATTTAGTATATCTTATATTAATATTAATAACAGTGAGCTTTGACTTCACAAATATCCACTAGATGGCAAAAATGCTTATGTGCAATCGTACACGTGCGTCTGTTTGTTAGTTAATGTCATTCATTCGAAGAAAGCGCGTGAAAGTAATCGGTAATGTATTATTTTGATTATTATTATCTGTAAAGGTGAGAATGTTATTTATTCATTCTCAGATCCGTGTTCACGTATATTTTCAGTCGATGTATATGTACTTGTATGATACAATGTGGTTTTATTGTTCTTAATAAACTGTGATCATTCGTCAAATATCAAAATCCTTACCTTAAAATTGAAAGTGAAATCAGCGATAAATGTTGAAAAATCTGAGGTCCGTAGATCTCAGCTCCGTTACCATTTTGTGGTAAAGGAGCTGAGATTCAACTATGGGGCTGATATAGAGTTACGTTCTCGCATATATTATACATATTTTATCCCAATTATGAAAATTTCTTCAAGTTCGGAAATGGTTATAGATAGATAGATAGATAAATTAAAAAGCACAAAAGATACTCGAATTAATCCATAAAAGAACTACATCGAAAATTTTTAAGCGCGTATCCCAGAAAAAAACTAGATTTTGCTTTATTGGATGATTTTTTTTAAAAAGCAAAATATAGAGAAACTTGCCTATGCGAAGCACATGCTAATATGGACCTACTGGTGTCTAAACTGGGAATGTTTAACATCATTAAAGAAGCAGCTCCGTATGATATTATAAAAAGCTTAACTTGTGAAAATCATACCAATAATAAATGTTTGAAACGAAAATGTAACAATTGTAACTACAAAGTAATTGGAATATTTGAATTAAAAAAAAAAAGACATTGCAAAATATGAAAAATGGAAAACTGTGATAGAAATTTTTTTTTATGTTTTTGGTATAGTTAAATATTTGCACATATACCTATCACATGATAAATAATTTTGTCACAATGTAATCAAAATGTATGATAAAATCCATTAAATCTCAGCTCCGTGGCTTTGTCCCAGCAAAAATTATGAATAATGTGAAAAATATTTTGTATTTATTTGGGCCATTTATCTAGCACTATTCAACTCTTCTGGTTTTATCATTCAACTACATAATATGTGTTATTTTCAAATGTAGAAAAAACTAAAATTATTTTCGTCAAATCTGACGTTGCTGGTAGAATCACCCATTTATTATATCTTGGAAAAAATGAACATTAACGACAACCAGTGGCGAAACTATACAGTTCGAGGCCCGTAGAAAATGAATAGGATGGGCTTCCGTTCAATTTGAAGAAGCCGTGCGAATATAAATGTAAACCGAAGCTTCTTTCATGAAATAATTGATCCTGATCCTGTATTTTAATCTTGTTCCTAAAGTATGCGTTCAATGTTACATGCTAAAATTAGTTACTAACTATGTTATATTTATGATTTTTTTTCTCGTTATTAAAATTGTACTTGCCTTCAAATTATGTAATTTGCTTTTCTTGTATACAGGTGTAAAAATAAAAATGCAACCATAGACCGGTTCCACTACGAACCTATTTGGTAATCATTTTTATTTGGGCTTTAGTGCTTTATAAATATTTGTATAAACATATTTGGGCAAATAAACTTATTATTATTATTAAAAACCAATATACAAATTTTTGGAGGTGTTATGTATGTATGTATGTTTATCCACGCATATCTCCGAAATTATTAATTGGGGTTTGACCATTCTTTCTTAAAACAGGGTTACAGCTTTTTTTTCAAAAACATTGAAATTTTAAAAAAAATTGCTTGTGTATGCCACCAAGTAGGTAACTTGAATAAACTAAAGACGGGGACCGTGGCATTTTGCCGACTTACCACCATGTAGTTATGCCACTGACAATTCAATTCATGTATAAAAAATCCCATAAGCCGCGTGATTTTGTAATTATGACAGTGAACAGTTTGCCCTAATTTTTCCAGCGACAAAAATGGAACCTAGCTTTTGAAAGCATGACAACCAGCATTGTAAACAAATTTTTGATGACGTTATGTCAATTTTTCTCAAACTAATTTACATCTCATTTTTTAATTTATTGGTTTACATAATTCATTAAATTGTCTTACCGAATTATACTCTAGCTTTTTTGACATTTATAATTCGAGTTTTGTTGCCATTAGGTAATTCAACCCAAAAAACTGCAAGGCAACAAAATTCTTATTGATACAGGTCAAGTTTACTTCGAAAAAAAAAGCTCTCGGGTAATTATAAGTGACAATTAAATAATTTTTCAAAAAGTCTATTGGTTTTCCATCTTTAATGATGGTTCCAAAACAATTTTGCGGTCTATTTGTCCTTGAACAATTGTACACCAGCAAAAAAAAAATATTTAAAAAAATGTATATTTCTTACCTTTCATCAACTGCAAAATTAAATTTGTTTTGGTAGCATATCCAACATTTCCAAGGAAAAACGCTGTTTTGCCCATTGCTTTAAAGCAAGACTGGCAATCTACAAACAACGATTTATCTCCGGCAGCTAATACAACAAGACTTCCTTCGTCGGCCTCGTTTTTGGATCCTTGAACTTGAGCTTCAAGGTAACGACCACCTTTACTTTTTATGATTTCGCACATGTCCTTTGAAGTTTGAGGATCGATACTGGTCATTTCTACGTATCCTTTACCTTCGAGGTGTTCGCCTACTTTTGTTATTCCACAATTGCCAACCACATTCTGTAAGAGAAATTTGCAACGTCATAAACATTTCAGAAAAATCCATCAGTCAAGTTTAGCATAGCTTGGGATGGGTTGCGCATTTTTTAATAGATTCAAATTTCAAAATTGACGTTTTGAAGGTTTATTCCTTCAACTTGTTAATTTCGCATTTCAAGAAATCATACACCAAATTGAGGATTGATAAGCAAACCAGGAAATATGAAATATTAAAGTGAAAACAGTATAGCCAGAAAAAGACCACCTTTGAAAATTTTATTGCACGACCATGGTAAATAAAATTTTTATTAAAATTAAATTGTACCTATATGATTCGCGGTGAAGGTTACCAAAAATCACCCAACGTGGATAAAGAAGTTTTCATTTCAATGCAAGACTGGAAATTATGTAGGTATAAGCATAGCAAATTGTTCCCAGTTATATTGTCCGATAAATGAATAATGAAAAACCAACCTAACCTCACTTAGTAAGGACCAACCTTACTAAGGTTGGTCAAGCGGTGACAGATAATGATTATGCGGTGAAAGGTGTTAAGTAAAACGATTTTCAGTAAATGTTTAAACAATACATTCTATTTCTCAATTTTCACAGGAAATGGAAAGATAAAGTGATGGATGGGCACATTATATTAAATAGAATGTACATATCTCAGAAAAAAGAAGACGGCTTCAGATTAAGTTAAATTATCACAAAAATGCATTCAGAAGATTTCATTATTATTGTCCAAAATGACATATGACATAAATCAAAGCAAACCTGGGAATGACAGATGAAACATTTTTGGCGCATACGATTTCATGGTTTTCACTAAAAATATAATGTAGTTATAATTAATAAGTAGACCAACTTCTTAATGCAATAGTTGTACCTACATGAAATTCAATAATGTGGTTGCATGAACATCATATCATATAGGAAACTGTAGTAATTGACTTTTCCTACCAAAAAATGCTCAATGCAGCTAATGAAATTAACCACAAACTTCAATTCAGTTGGTTTGATATTTCTAGCACTCCATGTTTCTACACATGAAGTATGGGGTTTAATGGAGTTTAATAGGAATAGAAATCTAATAGAAAACATAAAAGGTGATAGAAAGTGCAGTGATAGGATATAAGAAAATAAAAAAGATATAAAGGTGTAAAAGGGTAGGAGAATGGCTTAAATACACCGAAACTGAGAGGGTTGCATACATTCTGAGAAGTTATTTCTTCCTAGAAAATTATTGGCATTAATAAAGTTGGAGGGTCACGGGGCATGGGATGTTGTGTTCGTCGGAAATTTCAGCAGTACTCAAACGTTATTTTTACTAGGCTTGTGGCAGAAGCAGGAAACACCTAAAATAGTGTCTTTTTTTATGAGCGTATAGTCATATAAGTCCCATCCAGATCTATTAGGTACGTTTGAATACAAAACATATGAAAAGAAAAATTACTTCCCTTTTATTGGAAAATAAAGAGAAATTTCGATTTTTTTGAATACCAACGTATTCTTGTCATATCATGTCGATAGCTTTCTTCATTATTGAGAGAATATGGCGCTGAATGTACGAAACAATATGTATTTAAAAAAAATCGAATTTTTCGTGTTGTTTTAACAAAAAATGTCATCATCGCTAAAAAAGGTCGTAATTTTTGTTTTCATATGTAGAATGAAGTACCTAATAGATCTTGTTGGATCTCATCTGGCTATACGTTCATAAAAAGCGATACAATTTTAGGTGTTTTTGGCAACAAGCCAACAATACAGTTGAAATTTCCGATGAACACAACACCTAATCGATACAACTGTTGAGATTTATCACTCAACGATATAACTTTCTAATCCTGAAAGTGGTGAACTAAGAGCGGCCATAAACTAGACAGTAAAACAATAGCAGGAAATGAATCTGTAACATAATAAAGGTCACACAAACAAAAGGAATTAATACGGTAAGCTGGTCAGATATACATTTTGCGTTCCAAAGTCAAAATAATCATGTAAAATGTCGTCTTTTGTACGTTCCTTTATTATTTGGTTTGTTTAGAAATGATATATTTTTATTTTCAACGTGCAGATATATTATTCATTGTTCCCCAACTTGACACTAAAAAATTCGACAACTACACTTCATCTTTTAAAAAGCTTGCATAATGAAAATGTGACATTCCGGGTTATTGGGGTGGTTCATAGTCGTACGTGCAAAATATTTAAAATTAATGTTTGTTATGAAGATTAACAAATATCACTATTTTCCGTTTTTCACTCAATCACAGTTTCCTGTAACAATTGTCATATTCAAGAAAAGCGTGTTATCCAGATAATGGTACTATACTGTTATAACGCTTTGCAAATTTGAAAATTAATTTTCAAAAAGTGGACCGTTCACTAAGGAGGAACATCTACTTCTCGGGCTTAATGCCCCGACAGACAATGAATTACACAGGGTGGTCCGTAAGTAATGGTCCAAAGTGAAATGGAAGATTCTTCGCCTAAAAATATTACAATCTGTCGCACCTTCTTCTAATAAAATATCAATGATAAAAAAGATACAGGGTGGCAAAGTTGAAATGTCAACAATGTTTTTTCTCAGTAAATTGGAAGATTTTGGATATTATACAAACGTAAAAATTTGAAGATAGGGGTTTTAGGGCCTGGGATACCATAAAATGTTATCCATTTCGAAGTATTTTCTAGAGGTCGCCACAAAAGCTATGTAATTGGTATAACTGTGCGATCAACTTATTTATCGTTAACAGTATTCTATTTATTGGAAAATAGTAAAACTGCATCATTTTTGCGACAAAAAGGTATACCTATCACTAGTCTCAAAAGCTACTGGTTTTCGAGATATTCGCATTTTTAAGCTCCCCCCTTCATAATTTTCATTCCATTCATTAGCACAAAAATAATGATGATAGTAGGCGCTGATGTCAGCAAATTTATTATCAGCTATTATATAGCAAGAGCAGTGATAATTTGCAATATTGTCATTGATTTCGAGAGCGTATTGCTTAGTAACAACCCGACTCCGAAGGCGGAGGGCTGTTACCTCAAAACAACATCCTTGAGGAAAGTCATGGCAAAATTATTGCAAATTATTGTTCTTGCTATATTATAGCTGATAATAAATTTTCTGACATCAGCGCCTACTAACATTATTATTTTTGTGCTAATAAAAGAAATGAAAATTATGAAGGGGGGTTTAGAAATGCGAATATCTCGAAAACCAGTAACTTTTGAGACTTATGATTGGTATAACTTTTTGTCGCAAAAATGATGCAATTTTAATATTTTCCCATATCAAATAGTATGTGGCAAATAGCGAGAGCTGATGCCATTGCTACCATCACACTGAAGAAAAACATTTTTGACATTCCAACTTTGCCACCCTGTACCTTTTTCATCATCAATATTCTATTAAAGGAAGTTGAATCAGATTGTTATATTTTTATGCCAAGAATCTTCCATTTTACTTTTGTCGTTCAACTTAGAAGTGTAATTCATTGTCTGTAGGAGCATATAGCCCGAGAAGTAGATGTTGCTTATTAGTGAACGGACTACTTTTTGAAAATAAGTTTTCAAATTTGTAATGCCTTATAATACTATTATCTTGACATGTATTTTTTGTTCCGTTTCGAATTTCAACCAGAAACGTGCATTCAGAAAAGGAATATCAACTTTAGGGCAAGCCAATAAAAGAAGATGCAAATATACCAAAGTGAAAGGAAAATTACCATGAAGGAACTGAAATTTGAATGTGAAAGGAAAATTACCATGAAGGAACTGAAATTTGGATATGAAACGCTGAAGAGAGTCTTTATCAAATTATAGTGACGAAATTGTTACTTGGAGAAAAACTTATTTCAGGAAGATATCTTATCAATTTTTAATTTCGCTGACACAGTATATATGGCCCACCTTTAACTATCCAGTCTAAGAATAGAGTTCAAAAGGTTCAAAATTCGTGTCTTAGGTTAATTTATGGGATTCGCAGGCGCCAGAGAATTTCGCACAAACTTTAATCAATTGGATGGTTAAATATGAATAACAGAAGAATACATCACGCATTATGTCTATTTTATAAAATTACAAGGACAAAAAAGTAGTCGTATCTCCACCGTAAAAGTAATATTAGTAAGTAGTAGTAATATTAGATTTGGGGGAATGATTACCGTGCCAAGATTTAAAACTGTAGTCTACAGACGGTCCTTCAGATATCAAATTTATCACTTGTACAATCTCTTACCTAACGATTTTAAAACATTTAGTATTGGCAAGTTTATTTTCAATTGTAAAAGTCATTTGTTGATTGGTCAATGATAATGACGTTGGCTCGTGTTTAAGTAGTATTTTTGTTTTCTTTTCAACATTGTAAATACTATAACTGTTATAAAGTGATTTTAGGGTTAAGTGGAAGAAATGAACTTCGCCCTTTATTTCTCTATTGTTTGTCTGTATATACTGCATTATTATTACTTTGTTTTGTTCTGAGAAATAATAAAGACATTATTATTATTATTATATCTAATTTTCGTAGAGAAATTCGAATCATTTTCAACACTTTGACTGCCATGTGTATCTCTGAGCATACACAATAGCATGTCCCAGTTCGCCACGTGTATATTCTAGTATACACATACAATCAGTAATAATCCGCTGCGTGTAGACTACAGTAGCCGCTTTACGTGCATTTCTTATGGGATATGGTTTGGCGTGGCGTGGAACAATGACAAAATTATTTTAGCGCCGAGTTTCAATGAAAAATATTTTTTTATGGTTAATTTTTTATTTAGGTACCATATTTATTGTGACATAATTAACAGTTTGTAGTTATGTCTTAGAAAACTTGAAATAACTTAAAAAAACACATTATTTGAAATAAAACAAACTTAAAACTTATATGGTAACAACAAATTAAACGAACAAAAGTACAAAATATTTATGTTCGGTTAGCTTTTGGCAGATTATTATGATATCCATAAAGCAGTCAAGGCATACAAAATTCTCAGGGCATCCTTGGCATTTGGTAGGGACTTGCTTTGTTTTAGATATGGCATATTTACGGTCAAGCATATCTTTATTTCGGTGATAGCATATAACTCAACGGCTTTTTTCCCCGCTTGAATAAACTTGTGAGCTTGTGCAGGTAGGTTTTCAGGAGGAGCATTATTTCTTTTTCCCATGGAAAGCATCTTCAGGCACAAATTTTCCTTGAAGTCGATAATGCTATCTTTTTTGGATTCATTTTATTTGTACAAATAGTGTGCGTTTACGAAACTTGTGCCAGTGAGTAATTCAAAGGCCACCTTTTAATATCACTTTATACTACGCCTTACCGAACTTGAATAGGACGATAACTGGTCAGAGACATCAATAAAACTTTTAGCATTATTATAATCAAGCACGGCTTCTGGTTTTGTTTTTCCTTCCACTCTTCCAGGAACCTCTACTAGATTTGCTTGATGTTTGGTGGTAAGCATTAGTACGTCTCGTTTATCCATCCATTTGAAAATGGCTATGCCATTCTTCTGCATACCTATGATTCCACCTTTTTTTAGTTTTGCGGTCAATACTTCCTTGGGAATGCCTTTACGATTTTTACGGAGCGTCCCGACAAGGTGTGTATTTCTGGCTAAAAGCTTTTCCGCCAGTTTTGTATTTGTATACCAATTATCGGTATATAAGGTGGCTCCTTTGTCGAGGCAGTTTTCCATCAGCTCAAAAACTGACGATCATACATACCGTGTATATCGCCGTATACACGTGGCGTAGAACATCATATTTATGCTCCTATGCCACGTGTATATTTTTTATACACCAGTCTAAAAGTCACAATTACAGATTTTTAAATTTTTGTGCACAGGGCAAAGGGTTAAAAAAAGCATTTAAAAAATTTTTTTACAAAAAAATACAAGTGGCGCGCGAGACCCTTCTGCTGAATTCGGCATGGCAGTCAAAGTGTTAAGAAAAGGTGGGTGGACAATAATATCGGTACTTGTCAAGCATTTGGTATGGATATTCAACAGGAATAAAAACATTATTAGGAAAGGGAAGCATTTAATTGGTTCATTGTCATGTTTTGACGACGAATTCAAACATTAAAAAAAATTGCAAGCCAAATGAAAAAAAAATTAGTATATATACCTACTTCATTTATACGTTCCAATGTTGAATATCCTTATATTGTTTAGAAATTAAAAAAACCGTGTAGGTATTGAAATCAAAGATGTTCTTAAATAAAATAAAAATGTTTTCCACTTACCTCTTTTGCATTGTATGGATCACTAACGCAGTTAAATACTATGTCTGAATTTTGCATGACGTCGCATGGAGTAATGTACGTATTAACAAGGCCTATTTTGTTGGTGTCGCTGTCTGCTTGTGTTTTGAAATCTTCGCACTGGAAATAAAAAATGCATTATAACTTATGTTACAAACAGGCCGCTACAGCCGATCATTTTCTCCAGTTTTGAAAGCAAGTCGTTACAGGATTTTCAAGCGAGTTCAATGGCATTGGAGTGAATTAGGATAAAGCATTCATAGGAAACGTGCGTAGATAACTGAGTTAGATATCGTGATTTAGCTATTGTTCTCTCTAAAGTACAGTGTTCGAAGTATTATTACTATGCCAAGAGAGCCCTTGGCTCAGATTACACTAAATTATATCTTAAAGAGAGAGACTTAAAAAGACCAATCTCTACTTTTATAGAGTTCATTTCTATCAACAGAAAAAGAAGGGATTGATGATTGCCGGGGGATTGGGGGTATGGAATACCCCCTAAGGGACTAATAGTAACTTTCCAAAATAAAAAATACCATTTGTATGTTCAGAATTCAATCTAATAAATATTTTCTAGATTTTCACCCATAACTACATCGTATAATTGAAATATGGAATAATTGAAAATCTTTTAATACCAAACTAGCACGAGAATACAATTCATGATGCATCTGACCCTTTTTCTATAATTTTAATTGGCTGAAATAGCGTAGTGTGAGGGTATCAAACTGATGTTATATCTCCGCAAGCTACGACGTCGTCCTACCAGCCTACCATCGATAATAATCGTAACAGTACCCCTGGAAATATTACCCCACGTTTCAATAAATCAACTACCTAGATATACAATACAGTTATAAGCGATGAAGATCAATTAGGCGGGTCTCGCACATTTTTTTTGGGAAAAGTTGTAGCCAATGTTGAATTTTTTACCATCTATTTTTGAATAATCATGATGGTGGAAGATGAATGATGTTGAATAACATTAAAACATTTTATACGGCATTTTCACCTATTTTACTCCAAACTGTCAATTAGGCCAATTTTCAAACCTGATATTTTTTCTCATTTTTTTAATATTCATAATACCTACCTACCTACTGTCGCAAATTCCTGAATTCGCACGCCACAGTATTAGCGTTGATTGCCTCAATCAGCGGTATTAGTTAGTAGCCATATTATAGAAAATTATCCGTTACAGTAAGGACAATTCATTTTTTATTTTACATCACAATGATATAAAAGACATCATGTTAATGAATAACCCTGTAATCAAACTGCTTCCATTATAAATCTGATACCTATAGATGTTTTAAATTATCCATAAATAGACTGGTCCCTACCTATATAGGTAATTAATTATGTATTTCGTAAATAAACTATGGTAACGACATAATTACTACTATAAATTAAAAATGTTGCCATACTTTTCTTCTATAATTGTATCTCTTCAATGTATTTATAATGAAATCAAGGTCTAGGTGTCTGTAATGATAACTATTTTTAATTAACTGGTATCATCAAAAAATAAAAGATGGCGGTGCTTGTTCATTGTCTGTACTTAAAAGTTGGATTTTACAAACGTTGAATCAACAATATTATGACTACCGAGAAAATAACGAAGAGTGATAGTGTCGACAAAAAAATAAGCTATTATTAATTTTAGAAACACATAATTCATAATAGGTATACAAAGTCTGCATGATATTGATTTTCAAGCATTCTGTAAATATAATAATAATTTAATAAATTTATCAGGATCAACCAACCATAATTAATAAAATATGAGCAAAAATTGCAAGGTATACTTGTGAAAACAGGTAAAACCACATTGAAATAATGAAAATGAACCCCAGACCCGAAAGTATAAATTCTAATACTGAACCTCGGACCATACCTCTCCGATAACTGAGAATGGACTCGACCGGCGCGCTTTTCCCCACTTGCTAGTGATAGAGAAACGGCAAAAGCAAAACGTTGGTTAACAGCTGTGTGGCACGTAGGACGACGATTTTGTGAGCGTAGTAGAATTCCGGTCGATTCTCGATTTTGACATAGAAGTACTAGCTCTTTGTCGATTTATCTACATGTGAACGGGAATTAATAAGTATTGCAATCTTGAAACTATTTATAAACGAATTTGTTTTGTTCAGTTCGCTTGTTCGTTCTTGGTAGTGTGTTTTTGTAGTGTTGCTGCACGTGTTACTTTGATCAATAAAGTCTTACACAATAATTCAGAGGAAACGTGTGATATTACTATTACAAATGGCTGGTTAGTACCGTTTTATTTGCAAGATAACCATCTCTATTGTTAGAAACCGTTTCTTAATATAATAACTAGTCAAACGTATTTCGTTTAAAATGAAAATTACCCTCCTCGTCATCGAGTTGAAGGACAAGAGATTCTGTTTGATGTTTAGGTGAAAAATTGTTGACTTAATACCTACTCAATTTTATTATGTTTGCGATTTCATAGATTCTCAATATTTTGGTTGCACTTTAGATCTTACATATGCTTATAAAGTATTCCATTAAATAGAGTGATTTAGATATTATTCATTTAAGGTTTTATGCTACCAACAGGTAGGTACTTATGTAATGTAATGCCAGAAACAAAAATTAGTTTCATATTATGTCACATAACGTTTAGGATTCGTGTTCATTCCAAACCAGCAAAAGTTGTTTAAATACCAACCCCTGCATTATTACAAAAGTAATTAACGTCCTAGAACCTTTAATTTATCCAATTGCATTGTATTATTTGTACTTGCTCCCCATCTGCAGCCCATAATAACTATTATAGGTTTTACTATCTATCGATAATAATCAAGGTCGACTGGTACATTTATTTCAAGTAATGTTCCTACATTTTATCCTGGTGTTTTAGGTAGGTAGGTACTTTGAAAAGTTTTTCAAAAACAAAATATTTCCTGTACAACTTTTATAATACCTAATCCAATTACTTATTTTACCTTGAAAATGGCTTATTCTCTAGTTGACTGTTTCTACCAGGAAATAAGTTTAGCCCACAAGTGAAATGTGTAAATAGACCTAGGTATATTTTTTATGATTTTAAATTAAAAAGGAATTTGTCAAAATTCTGCATTTATAAATTGCCTTATTTTTCAATGATTTGTGTCACTTATTTAACATTTGCTATTACATTTTTTATACAAGTTCCTTTATAACGATACAGTATATCTAAGTGAGTTAATGTTTTCTCTGAGAAATTGTTATAAATTTTCTTGCAAATACAGCTGTCTAAACGTTAATTTTATTTATATGAAAACTTTGTCGGCAATGGAAAGTTTTGCCTCTCATATATTTTCTTATAAACTTACCTACCTATGAGATAAATTTGGTGTCCAATTAAAAAAACAAAATGATTGTGAAGCATAAACAAGTCTAAAAACAACGTGTTTACCTCGGGTTTTTAATTCAACTGAACTTTGATACATTACCTAAATGCTGACGGGTTTCCACACAATTATATTTATATGAAAATGTAATTCAAACATGCTGTGCAAAACGATAAGTGTAGAAAGTAAAATAATTTTCCTTTCTAATTTGTTGTTACTAAATCTCGTTAGCAGTTTGTTTGCACACAAATACAATAACAAGATATTTAATAAAGGGTCTATCCTCTTTAGTTTCTAGTGCAGGCTCTTTAGTTTTTAGTGCAGGAGCTATACTAACTAATGAGTTCAATTTGAATAGGAATTGAACATATTTTTTCCTCTTTTTTCTATTCAATTTTAAACTAAACAATTGATATAATAGAAATGCACTGACCGACTGCAAACGTGCTAACCGATAATGCCCAGTAAAAGTAAGCAAATTGTATTTGACTGGACTAGTAAAATATACTCAATGGATTAAAAGAAATTTTTGACTGGAAGGAATGATTAAATTTGTAAAAAAATTTATAATCGAAGAGGAAAAGGATTAAAGAAGTTGACAGCTTATGCAGGACTTTGTAAAAATTGTGTACAAGAGAAAGAAAGATGTAATCCTGGAAATCATACAATTGACAAAACGTCATAAAGAATGAAAATAAGAAAATAACGTGTGGGTTTTCGTTGTGAAAGTATCCAGTGAATGTGTTATTAAATGTTTAGTGACCCTAGTGTAATCTACTAACCGGACATTATATCCGACATTATTTGACAGAAGCCGCAATCATACGATTTTGGCCATAGTTTCCATCGGCACAACCTTATTGATGCATTATTTTTGTCGTGGAATGTCACAAAAAAGGAATATATTAAAATTAGGAATAATATGAAATTCTCTAGATGACATTAGTCTGCAAATTCACGGGTAGTGTGTGTAGGTCTAGGACTCGCAAGAATCTATTTATTGTCTTGTGGTGCCTTAGGCTTTGACCGATATTGTCTGAATTGTTATGTGCAGCTTCTTCGCGCATACGACTGCAACTTCTAGACTCTAGTGGGTTCTTCTTATGTGAAACGGAGTCTACCTCTTTTAATAAAATGAATTGAATTGTATGTATCCATTTGTTTAAATTAATTAAAACAACTTTTCTATATATTTTGTTTATTATTGGCATGAGCGTTACATGAGAACCCATAATCATAAATACTTTGTGTTATTATAGCAGTTATTTATTCTTATAGAAAACTCACATGATTTATTGAAACCAACTGGAATAGTATAAAACGATACTTGGCTTTGAGTCTATAAAGGTTAAATAAATATTTCATAGTTGTCCCGGTTATATGCCAAATTTAGTCAAATACTTTGCGTGTTGCCCTTCACTATTTGATCTCAGTAGAAAATTTAATGGCTCGAAATCATGACAATTTTAAGAAGATCGATGTCTCGACGTTCAAAAATAATATCCTAATAACGTAACATATTTTAAAATATTTTTTAGGTACCACATATTTTTTTAAAGTAATTTGTAAGTAGTCAAATTAATCAAGTTTCAAGAGAATTAAAAACCACTAAAAGTTTGATGAGTTTAAGTCTTCTCTCTCTCTCTCTCTCTTTCCCTCTCTTAAAATAAAGTGTTTTATTTTGAGTGTTTGACTCTGTTATTTGTTTCTTGATAACAAAAGTATGTTAATTGCACATAATATCAGACGAATTTATTTCAACATACAAATGTAAAATCTTGTGATTACTTGTTTCACATTAAAATACATGGAATTGTAAAGGTTTAAAACGGTAAATACCATTTCAGTTAATTTATTTATAAGCTTTCTCCAAATTGAAATATCGTTGTAAAACCATTTCGACTGGTTTCATCTTTTATATAAAATTAATAACTACTAGTCCATACATACATTATGAAAGTGCAATCAAAAACAGAACAGCGCACAAATGATTGCGTTGTGAATAAAATTAATTTATCATTTTAATTAGCTTTCGACCATATTTTTGTTTAGCTTTGGCTAGATCCGGATCTTTATTGCTGACAAAATTTTCTAGTAAAACTAATTCCAATTCATTCTGTTCATACCAATTCTGTTGCGTATATTTTTATTTATACAGGGTAGCGAGAAAGTCTGGCACCAAGTCGTTTTCTTTGAAAATAATAAACTACATTTTAGGGTTATAGCCCCAAAATTTGATAATTATAATATGTTAATTCTTTTCAAAGAAAATGACTTGGTGCCAGACTTTCTCGCTACCCTGTATATTTGAACTTGTAAGAATATTTTTTTGTATAGAAAACGAAATTTTCAACCTGCCTTTGGTTAAAGTGAATTAATATCACAAAAAGATCCAGATGTAGGACGGTAATAAAAGTGAACAAATATTCTAGAATTCCACCTGGACGGAAATGAGTAATGCCAAGAAGGAGACATTGCCCTCGCATTAATGAAGTTTAATTTATTTAAAAAAAAAACACTTGAAATATGAACTGTTTTTACATATTTTTAATTTCTTTATTTGAATTCCGATACTTTTCTGTATTTTCCAATTGTAACATTTCATTTTTTTGTTTCCAGAGAGAAATGAACCTTTTTGTTTGCCTATGTATCATTTAACAATCGATTTGTAATTACTACTGCAATTTTATTGGCAACCATCACGTATAACTTAATAATAGATGACCTCCAACATAACGTGCTTTTCAACCCCTGAATTTTTTTGTAGACAACGCATCTGTAGTCACCCATTGCTGTTCTATTTGTTTAGTTTCACTATTTAGGCAATAATTATGGTATTAATTGTAAGGAACATTATTTGGATGTGTATATTATCACACTTATTATAATGAAGCATTTTAATAACATGCTAATTTTGACGACAAACATTAAAATTATCTTCAGCACGTTCCCAATAACTAGGTAGCGTTCCAGCTGCCTTTATCAAGAATTATTTCATTTTTATCCAACTGGCGCTAAAAAAAATTGACAACTAGACAATTAATTAACATCTTTTGAAGTTTAACTGTAAAAAATTATTGCCAAATTTTCTTATGATCCATATATGTGTGTTTTAGGTTAATAAAACGCACTTGTAGTTATTTTTTGAGAAATACATTTTGTTTTTGTTTTAAATTTATGTTTGTCTAGTAGTCAATTTTAGAAGTTTAATTTAATGAAAAATTAAAATAGAAACTATAATACTTGATAACGGTAGCTAGAACGTTACCAAAACGTTGTCTGGTTCAATTCCCATTAAAAACAAACCAGTCAAACATACATAAATCGGATGAATGTAATCTACAGAATGACACACAGTTTTCTAAAATTATGCAAACCACTAATTGCAAAATATTAAATACGACGTATAAAAAAGCAATTAAAATAGATAAAGATAGATAAGGCTCGTAAATAAGCTGAACTTTTTCACAAACAATACTTATTGTTGCATTTTTAATTAATGAATTTATTTAATAAATTAAAAATTGTCGGAAGTAATTACACAAGTGCATCAAAATTAACGATAATTTTTTATGAAAGCATGTTTTCCAATAACTGCATGAGTTTATTTTCATATTTTGCCGAAAGTGCCCGACTCCGAAAATAACCGAATGCAGTTTTTACTGACATGCTTTCATAAAAAATTATCGTTAATTTTGATGCACTTGTGTAATTCGGTAATATTTCTCGAGTAGAAGAAATGAAAGTATTGTATTTTTGGATTTACTTTCGGTTACTTTTTCTTGAATAGAACTTGAACAATCTTGTCCAAATCGCGACATTTCAACGAATTGTAAAATTTGGTATATGTCACAATGACAAATGTGCAATTTTAACACTGGTTACTATAGTTACAGGAACATTTGCGATAGCTGGCGGGATCTTATCAGCTACAAATAAAAAATTATCTCGAAAAGATCCCGCTTCATATGGGATTTTTAATACAGGAGGGTAATATTCATAAAAATATCGAATTCATTTTGAAATCGGTAAGATGGTAACTGAAACATTGTCCACGGCAAAATCTATTCAACAGTAATGTTATGAAAATGGTAGCTATTTGTCCAATTGAATTGAAAAATGCATTTGATTGTGTTGGAGCTTGAAAATTGGCCATAGAAGACCAGAATTGTTTCTTATTTCATTTCGCGAAGAATGTTTTTGACCGCTCTTTTCAATTTGCATGTTGAAAAATTGATGCGAATTTATTGGGTGAGCGTTGAAGGGGTCTCAAAAGGAGGAATGAATATTTTATGTATCTAGCTTAGAGAAAGTGGGACAAATTGAAGGACAAAGTGGTGAAAGTGAGTGAAGAAGGAACATTAACAATAATGCTGGACTGAAAATGTGCCGGCCAAACTACAATGAATTAGCTTAATACAATTTTATTTGAACAAAAGTATGTAGTAAAATGTACCTTGAACTTTGTGACGACAGATTCCAGAACATATTTTCCCAACGTTCTAAATGTCGGGTTATATATTTTCAAGATTATTTTGTCAACACTTTGACGCAATTTTAATAGTTTCAATATCTGCCAAAAATTCTGTCTCGTTTGTTAGGTTACATTTTAAATATATATTCAAACTTGCAAAAAAACTGTAAGAATTTCTGTGGTATTTGTATTTTTAGAAGAAAATAAACCTTCAAAGAAAAAGGAAAATCGTGAACATTTTAAAAATATTTAAAACCGTAATACCTCATATATTTCAATTAATAAAAGAGTCGTCAATGAGTGATAATAATCTGTCAATGCATCCAGAGTTATTTATAGATGATAAATATATTAACATTTTCCATTGGTAATTTAGCCTTTTAAACTTATCAGAGCGAATCTAAAGAAAGAGAGAGATGTATAAGACGAACAAGAAAGAAACAAGGAATTGCAATTTCCTTTGATTATTTAATTAAATGAAGTCTCTCTTACAATTGCGCAAATAAATCGGCCAGACTGTGTTGATATTTCTTCAAACAGTTATTGAGGTTAGGAATTTTCGCAGTTAAAACCACTATTAAATTGTACAACACGACTATCATTATTAATTTATTATTGTATGTTTCCGTTTTGGATATACAGTGTGTAACAGCCAAACAGAATAAATTAATTATTTCATTTATTGTACATATTTATAGAAAATCGTCTATATGCCGAATAACTATTAATAAAATAGAGGAGCAGTTTAGCGAGGGCAGATAAATAACCAGCTGCCAATGAGTGATGAAATTAAATTAGATTTGATGCTTGAGTTTGAGAAAAACCTACAAAAATCGAGCAGGCAGGCATCCGCTACATTCAATGTCAAGCCAAGCATCTATAGTAAACATATTGAAAGAAAATAAAATGCACCCCTATAAAATTGTTATAGTCAAAAGCGCTCTTATCGTGCGGGTTCAAAGGTCGCTAACCGTATATCAAATCAGAAGACACAGAGTGTGATGTGAGATTACAAATATACCCGGAGAAAACAATGATGGTTGACGAATTTTCACCTTTTCATTCATTCTCGAAATAATCTATCAGATTAAGTACCATTTTTTTTTGACGATGCAAAAAACCGGAAAATTGCTTCTCATTATTCATATTGTCACTTTGAATTGTCAAAGTCACAAAACTGACATTTAATTAAAAACTTCGCTGGTGAGACTTTTTAGAATCGCTGAAAACTAAATACATATCCTTTTTTCTCCCGTAAAAGTTGCATTGCTTACGGATTTTATTTGGAAATTATAATTAAACGCAATAAAAGAAAACAAAAACGGTGAGTATGTGTTTGTTGAATCATATGACCCGCACGATAAGACTGCAAATGACTGTATCATCACTTATGTGCTGATGGAAGACGATTTTGATAGGGGAACTGACAAGTGCACTATTTCACTAATCGGTTATGCTAATAGGCAAAATTGCAGCTACTGGTCAATGGGAAATCCTCACTGGATAAGAGAAGAACACATGCAATACCCTCAAAAGGTTCATGTTTGGGAAGGGAGCGATGAACACCATTATCATTGGTCCCTTTTGGTGATCATTATTTTGCACTACTTAAAAATGATGTCATTTTGAACATCTACTTTATTGACATTACCAAAATTATCTACCAAATATATTGAACATATCATAGATAACAAGTTTGTTATTGATATAGAACCAAAATAATATTTTCGAATGTAAACAATTCATCCTTAACAAGTCGATTTTATTATATTTATATCTGTCATAAATCATTCTTAACAGTTAAGATATGACCTTCACTTGCTTGATAAACTTTTGCCTGTTTTCGAAAATCCATTTCATATTTCTTCAACAAGAGCAATATTATAATAAAAAAATTGTTTCAATCCATACAAAAATGTAACATCAACTACTCTGCAATGTAATCAAAAAATAAAAAACGTAATATCTAGCACAATATTACACTTAAACTTGAAGCCGTTTTAAAAAGAAACAAACGTGTACAAAAATAAACAAAACCCAATGAAAATATGACTTCACTTCATCAACAACTGATATTTAAAAGTCCTTGAATAACGTTTATAGCTATTGTAAGCAATATCTCGCCAATTAGCTCCCAATAAAGTAAAACAATCAATAATTATCAGCAAAATATATCCGACCATTTAAATTAACCGTATATAAATCGATATTGTTCAAGCCAATAATACCGGGTATCATAGAAAAACAGATGCTTATGACAATCTGGTAGTTAGCCAAAGGCGATACACTTATTTCAATTACCCATTGCTTTGGCGTGACTTTAAGATTACAAAGCTACTTTCCAAATTAGCAGGCCAAATGAGAGTGAGTGCAATTTACTCAATTTTTTAAGCCCGCTTTACAGTTCGCAATTTTTGCAATATATTGCAGCAACACTTTTACCTTGCAAGATCTTGCTTGCAACTATTGAAAATCATTTTACACTTCACAAAATGTTATTTTCGGATAACGACCAAAAAAATGTTTGAGATTAGTTAGTGTTTAGTTAATGTTTATATTGTTGATAAACTAACTTGATATTAAAATTATTAATATATACCTATTTATATTGTGTTTGAGAGTACAAAGTCAACTTTTGTTTTGTTGGTAACGAAGAAACTACCAGCTTTTCCCCCAGAATTGCATGCAAGCTGCAATACAAATCGAACCAGATCGATTTGAGACAAGAGTTTAAAATGGCAAGTGACTTGCCAAATTATCCTCTACTACGCATGCTTTAGATCAAGAATATTGCACGTTGCTTGATTAATTGCGAACTGTAAAGCGGGCTTTAGCCACTCAGGTTACCCAAGTAAGTGAAAATAAGCCCTTAATTAAAATAAAATCATTTTAATTGCTTTGTCATGTCATAATATCACTTACATGACTTAATATCTACATTATCTGCCGAAAGGACAGCCTGACGAATATAGTCTATGAGAAAAGTAAAAGCATCATCCAAAAATCAATTTTAACACTGCAAAAACAAAAAATTTTGTGCGTAGCAGTCCTTAGCAATTGGTAATTCACCATATTCGCTCAAAATGCTTCTTAACATTTATAATAAAATCACCATATTCCATTATTTCTAGACAAAAAAAAACATAGAAAACTAGAATTTTAGAATATCGGCCAACACCAGAAACTGTCTGAAACGATCAGAAAATAGTCGACCATTGCAATCAGTGATAGGAATTGCTGGTTGTTTGTTATACTCCGATCGTTTCTGACACTAGGTTTGTTCCCGTAGCAAGTTCCTAACTGTTATGAACATATTGAGTCTGCGTAGTATCAAAAAAGCGTTCCAGCAGAGCCTGAACTCTGATACTGCGCAGACTCAATATGTCCATAACAGTTAGGAACTTGCTACGGGAACAAACCTAATTTCTGATTGCGGTTGGAATAGGCCAATTATTTATCTAATCGCTTCCTTATATTGACCCACAAGTGATCGAGTGCTTAAGTACACATTACATGCCAAAGATTACTCATTTCACTTTAATTTGTGCAAAATTCCAAAAAAAATATCAGCAGATAAGAATCTTTGACTTATCTATATAAATATAATAAACAGAAGATAGGAATATGTATGTGTGTTTGTAATAGATTTTATTTTATTATCAAAAATGGTTAATAACTTTTTTTTATCGCAGGTAATTGAAGATTGTTTTATCAAGACAATGAGTATTAAAAAATATGGACATATTTCACCGGCCGCAAAAAGCCGGTAACACGAAATGGACGCTGTTATTTCTTTTGATTGCGGGGATATCAGCGACTCATACACGCCACGGAGATGGTGTTCTGAATCAACGTTATTCAAGAACAACTCCATCGGGAAATTGTCGTCTTATAAGAACCAATACGTTACAATGTCGCAACAGAACCACGGAAAACCTATACATAGGAACGGATGTAGAACATTTAGATTTCGAGTACGTGACCGATGGGAGTGTGGATGTAAAAAACATTCGACATTTGCGATGGGTATTTAGCTCGTTGAGCTCCATCAACGACAGTGTCATCAATCCTGAAAACCTCGAAACTGTAGATTTTTCTTTCAACAACCTAAAAGTATTAGAAAACTATCAATTTAGCAATTACAGTCGACTGGTTCAAGCTAATTTATCCAACAATATAATCGACGATCTTCGCAGACATGTCTTCCAGCACCACATCAAATTGGAAGTATTATGTCTATCTCACAACAACCTTAAAGCAATACCTTTCCAAGTGTTCGCTCCCATTGAAGGGTTGAAAAAATTAGACTTGTCTTACAATAAACTAGTCACTTTCCTCGATCATTTCTTCAAATTCAACAAATACATCGAAGTACTGTTACTCAACAACAATAATCTCACGAAAATCACTTCTAATAGCTTAGCCGATTTGACTGATCTTAAGAGACTCGATCTATCGCATAACTCTTTGACGTTCATTGCGAAAGGCTTGTTCGACTCGCTTTCTCATCTACAGTACTTAAATTTGGCGAACAATCCACTTTTGAATATGAATAGTGGCACCCTTAGAGGATTAGGAAATTTGAGAGAATTAAATTTAAGCGACAACAGATTAACTCAATTGACTTTCGGTCTATTGCATTTTAGTCCGCTTTTAACAGTTATTAGTCTAGATAATACTTTGATCGAAGTTATACATAACACCGAATTGCTGGGTGTACCGAAATTGCAGACTTTAAATTTAAGAAGAAACAAAAAACTTAAAGTCATAGAAACTTACGTTTTCGTCGATACTCCAGTTCTAAGCGAGCTAGACCTCAGCGGCAGTAATTTGACGTTCCTACCGCAATCTATTGCGAATTTAACTCATTTGACTAGATTAAATATAAGCAACAATCCGTGGTTTTGTGATTGTCGGATGTTTTGGTTTTCTCGATGGGCCGAAGTGAAAATGAAAAACAATGTGATCATATACGACCTAACTTGTGGTCCTGACGCTTACCCCAACGATATGCAACGTACATTGAACCATTTAAACTGTACATCTCCTATGATAGTTCACAAAACCCCCACTAGACTGTATAGACTTAAATCGGATGCCTTATTGGAATGCAGATATGCAGCAAACCCTTCGCCTTCGATTACTTGGGTTACGCCCAAGAGAGAGGTTTACCATTGGAATCCGGATCCGAGTATTCCGGATGCATTCAACAAACATCCTCATGCTCACGATCAAGCGATGACTCCCTTGAGAATAATTCCACCCCGAATCCAAGTACTCGATAACGGTACTCTCTGGATCAAAAACGTTACTAGAGAAGACTGCGGTAGATATACATGTTATGCTAGTAATCCCATAGCCAATCAGACAGATGATGTACTGCTCCATATCGATCCCACCGATTGGAACCATGTACGCATTATTTCCTTGATTGTTGGAACCCAGAGTGCCGCTGGATTTCTTGGATTGACGTTGTTTATACAGTTCCTAAGATATTTAATGAATAAGTGAGTATAATTTAGATATATATTTTCTTTTTCTACTTCCGTCACTAAAACCGCATCTAAAACATTCGCAAAACTTTTTTAAACAAAAAAATTATGTCATAATGTATAGGTCTGTATCTAGAAATAGTTGATAATGAACTGCATTCAATTCTTTAAATAACTTTTTGTCATTATTTTTAGAAATAAAGGCATTGTATTTTCTTGAATTCCTTGGAAACCGGACCTAATGATCGGGAACATACGAAAGATTTGTCTGTGTATAATTTTTAATGTGATTCAAACATTTAAATTTGGCAAACTTGCATGTTTATGTTTCCAGAAATATAAACATAAAATTTTCAATTCAATTTATCTAATGACTATTATAAATCTAATTTTAATATATTTTTAAATAATGTTCAACATCTTTTAATATTTCGCAAGTTTTGGTTACAACTTTATAAATATAAAATTTATTTATAACTGTAAAAGTAAACAAATGAAAGTTTACTCATAAATATTCGTTTTTACTGGTCATTACAGGTTATTACTTAGTTTTACATTTTTTAATAACTTCAAAACGTTTCAAACAATTTTTATGTATCTACGCCTCATTTCAGTGAAACCGTTGAGTGATAACTATAAAAGTAATGCTTAGCCTTTTGATGATAATATCCAAAATAAATATTTTTTTGTTTGCTTTTCAGGTTTGGTGTTTTCAACAATTTCTGTAGTTTTTGCAAAAGGGATAAAGTATCACCTAGAGCAAGACAAATATATGCAATGCTCGATAATATTGAGCAGTACAAGAGCCAACAACTTGAGAAACTTAAAGAAAACTATGCACTACAGGTAAGTCCTGTCCTGTATTGTATCTAGGGAACTCTGTTTTTTATTTGTCAATTTTAACAAACTCCAGTTTCTGTTGATAAGTGCAATTTATTGTGGTATATTTGTTATTACAGGTGACGAGAATCAAAGACAACTGTGCCCAACAGATGGACTGGATACAAAGCAGTTACCAGTCGCAAACGAAACATCTGAAAGACTTTAGAGATATCAGCACGGCTCATCTGACAACCTTGAGAGGACAATATTGTGATCAGGTGAGTAAAAAACTATTAATTTTAAAAAAATGAAAACCGAATGAAAAAGTCTTTCACCAATATTGACTGTTGTTTATACCTATACTTTTGTTTCTTTTCCACATTTCCTAATCTATCAATATATATATTATGTATATTTAAGTTTGTTTATTAACGATTAGCAATCTGTCATATTGATCCCAGTTGGATTTTAAACCTATTTGATAGCTGTTTGTCAAAATATAAATGCAGTTTCAGTACATTATCAAGAAATTATATTTTTCAATCAGGTTTAGCAACTGAAACTCTGAACAATCAATTCAAACAATATTTCCTACTGCTCCAATGTTTTCTCAATTGATCACAACCCTATTATAGTTTGGCAAGTTTATCTGAAACTACGGGGCATCGGTAAGAGGCGAGGAAACATGGCGGTATCTGTCAAAAACGTACAAATGGCGTACGGTACCTATTTTACCAAGTAAAACAAAGGTCACTGACAATACCAACGCCACTGGATAAATCAATATCAGTCGATTGAGGAAGTGAGTGGGAAGAACACACGCACGCGCTTGCCAATAAGAAGTCAGCTGGTCAGGCCTTTCGATAAAAATCACCAATTATGTAATTCGGGGGGTGTGGAAATTATGGTTTCCGTACAACGCTGCCAGAGCTTGGAGAAGCCCATAACAAATTTGGAAAAGTGTTCATCTTTTAATATTCATAAATTGAAAAATAATGTTAATAGAAAAAATCCAAGGAAACAAGCACATTAAAGAATTAACGTTTAATCATATTGTTAATAATAAAAAGTCCATTTTCTAATTATTATCACTACATAATTAGCACTTTAGCTTTTTCATAGTTAAACGTGGCAATATCTAATGTTTTCGACTGCATTCCTTTCACGGCTCCAGATAAACTTGCCAAAGTATACCAATCCTATTTTTTATAAATGCACCACTTCACCCTACAAACTACCGTGCCATACTACAAAGAACATGATGGTTCAACTTCTTAACCAATACCTGGCACTTTTCTCTCTTGTCTCTCCAGTGCTACCCTCACTGTCTGTCAACTTTAACCGTTAAAAAATATCTTCTTTCCTCGCCCCGATATGAGACCTCGGGTTATACGTTTTTTTGTCATCTGTTACTTTTACAACTTCTGTCAAAATATACTGAATTTTGACATTTGTTTCAGGTGAAAAAGGTGCGAGATTATTCTACGGGTCAGCTGAATTGGGTTCGAGAGAACTACGTCTTCCAGAGAAACAAAATTCGCAAATTCAGTTCACACAAAGTGCTCCAACTAAGAGAAACTTACAAGTACCAACAACAGACGCTAAACAAAGTATTGGAGAACCTTCCCAGTTTATATTTCGAAAATTGTAGAGCAGGCACTTGTGGTCGTGCAGAATCTCTAGTGTTCGACCCCCATGAAGTCGAGACCGTAGACTGTTATATAAAGAGCAAAATAGAAAAACTCGCTAATTTAGACGCTAGCACTACTGATGTAACACAAAGTAGAATGTCATTATATTACACTCCGTCAGAAAGATCAGTCGTTGACAAATCACCGACCGAAATACCATCGTCAATTTATATAAATTACATAGAAGATCCACCTAGAGGTTTTCTCATGATGGAAGAACCGACTACCTCTGGATTTTGTAAAATAAATTTCGCTGAAAGTATACAATCGGATCACAGTTGTGACAGTTTACTTCAACGGGAATTAAAAAAACCAGACTTACCATCGTTTCCCGACATACCAACTACATCGGGGATAGCTTCCTCGACAAAGCAGACCATGCAACACGAGACGTCGTTATAGAGCATTCAACATAGTGGGATATATCGAACAAGTTTACAAAAGAAGAAGGAAAATTTCTACCTCACATCTATGTAAACTTCAACTTAAAATTTCAAATTGTTTGCTTTGAAAATTAGCATCCTATTAATATTAAATTAATCTTCAAAATGTCAGTAATGTTTTTATATATTCCCAAATTTGGAATTTAAGCAAGTCGGCGTTGCCGGATTTCCATTTTGTCTCGTAATTAATTAAAATTTACTCTACCAATAGATTTCTCTATTTGGAAAATTGCTGTGATTCGGAGTCGTCGTTGTGTATGAACTGCCCGACTTAGTGCCAATCTAGAAGCTGTGGAAGCTACATCTATCTCTTTTTTATTTTATTTAAACGAATTGCCAAAAGACTTATATTTTTAATTATACAGTGCAAGTGATGTTTATTTTTATGATAACCTAAGTAAATTTAACGGTTATGGCTAGTCATTGTTTTGCAAAGACTGAATTTTCCTTCGAAAAGACATGTATTTCCGAGATCCTATATTACTGCGATTCGTATCTTACATTGTCTTTCTTTTTTGGCATTGATAGCGCAACATCGAACTTTGATCTGAAATAAGCATTAGATGCTGGGTAATTAATATAAGTAAAGATAATCCAAGCTATGACTATAATTTAATTTTAGGTTTAGTTAATATTTGGTATAGAATGTAAAGCTGTTACCCGCGGAATCAGTTTAGAGTTTTCAAACATATTGAAAATATTGAAATCAACTTACAGGCATTCTCATTATACAGTTGACGATTTGTGCTATTAATGCTAAAAAATAAACTTTTACAACGATTATCTTTTTTTTTTAATTAATTTAGAACTATTTTATACATGATTGTTTTCTTTTTATTCACTGTACAAAATACAGTGAGCGCATATTAATTAGGATTGTTTATAAGTCATAAAAAACTCCGCACTGGTGTGAACATTAATTTTCCCATTTTCACACACATTTCTTTTATATCATGTAGTGCCCAATTGAAAATTCTAGTTACTTATTGTTATAGTTTATACGATTCAAGTCTGCAACTAAAGCACCTATTTTTCTGGCACAGGAGTTAAACATTGGCCAATCTCTTTAATTTGTATTAATCCATCTGCTTCAATTCAAGCTTTATCATTCAATATTTTTAACTCTTCTTTGTGTCGCTTCAACGCAAATCAAATATTCGGTTTTTCATTACAATTTTTTATTCTGTATTTCATTCTTTCTTCTGATAGAGTCTTACTTTAATAATAATTTTTAATTGGTTGTTCAATTTTAATCGTATAAACTATACTATATCTTGAACCACCGTACACTAACTACCGACAAGTAAATTCACTTGCGACGGAACGTTTGAAAATTTTGGTACATCTTTTCTCTGGCGCCTTACACGTCTGTATAATAATACAACATTCAATACTCGATTTAAACTAGCCAGAACTCGCCAGACGATAGGAAGGGTAAGGAAATTTTCGATAACTCATAAATCGACGAAGTGAATTTACTTGTCGGTAGTTAGTGTACGGTGCTTGAACCTAGGAGTGACGAACATTTTGTGTGAAACAAATACAAACAGTTTCTTCACTTACGGTTTTCAAATCATTACGGTAGGTTTCGCGACCTCAACGGGGGGTCGCTATCCTTGGTTAAAGGAAAAATAATTTTGTTTCGCCTTGTTTGACAGAATATGTATCATTGGCATTATCGAAAGGTATTTTACATTAGATTAGTGCGGGGTAAATTTGGTAATAGGTGCACGATCTAGTACTAAAAACGGCAAGCAAATTTTTTCAGTCTATGACAAATTTACCAATCTATGCTTATAGTATTTTTTTCACGATCGAAATTAGTTTTTAAAATGTGCTGTTTGAGTATTATCAAACATAAAAAAACATTATTTTCACAGAATATTTTAAACAAAGCAGGTCTCCCTTCATAAATCTATTTTTGTGTGTGTGGATATTTAGAAAAACATGTTATAAACTTAATAAAAATACTTTAACTGGGACATTTCAAACATTAAGCATCATATCACAACTTAAATCACTGAATTTAATCAATTTATTATTAAAATTTTGCCCAAAATTAAATAAAAAACAATTTCATTTATATGTATTAAAAGTTATAACATTAATAAAATATCAACTGTAATGAGCAATATATTAGGATAAAAAGGAAGACTCATGTTTCAGAAAAATAATGAATCACAAGAAAAATTATAACAGAGGCTAAATAACATTAAATAATGAATCTCAATATTTTACTTTCCTTCCCAATGTTCAGTTAAAACATTTATTTTAACGAATCTCACTGTATATTAAATATAAACTAAACACATTTCTTGGTTCTATTCATTCCAAATTAGGCGATAGTTATAATAGGCGATAGTTATAAAACTTGCTAAAAAGAAATTGAATAGAACTGATAAAACTTTTTACTCAAGATTAATTTTTTGATTCAAATACTTAAGGTGCACATTACAAAAAATTATTGTTTATAGGTAATGTACCATTGTTTCTTTCAACATGTTTTATCTTTCACTATAATGTTTGCAGGCTAATCTTTTTTTCTGATTTGATATAATATGAGGCTTTATTTAGAAGTTTTGCTTTACAAATTCAATAAAATATTGAATTAAAGTTTTTTTTAAAGTTTTTTTTAAATCTAAAAATCATTAACACAAAATACGTCTCTTGAAATAGTTGCTTTTTTTGGTCAACCTCGCATTAAATTTCCAATACAATTTTTAGGATCACTTATTGAGCATATAGATGGAGCTTCAGGCGCCAAAGTTTACGGAAAACTAAAAGTACGGTATTTTATTTTCTACATTGATGGTCTCAATGACTTTTGCCCTAAAGTGCAATGTACACGAGATATCGGCCAAAGACGTTTTTTGAAGATGAAACTCCAACAAAAAAAAAACTGTATCGAAAATGTAGTGCGAGGTTAAATTCTATATTTACTGGCCTAAAAATATATGTCGATCGTGAAAAAATATATCTAGGTAATGCTTCCAAAAACAACTAGATCCTTTCAAAAATAGGTTAATCGATAGGATATAGAAATAGTATGTAAATTAATTAATGTAATAATTGAATCAGTTAGTATACTTAGGGTTAATTTTGGTGTATCATAATCCTTGTTTATTCATAATACGGAAAACGCGTTATTGCTAAAAAAAAAACACCTTTTCCTATGTACATTTTTATACAATGATGCACACCACTTGCATGTATGAATGTAGAAACCGCAAGTAGATTTTCAAATAAAAACTAGACTATTTTTTATTAAAAATATCTCTGTTGTTATCCTAATGTATGTGATTAAAAACTGTTAAATAGTGTCATTTAATAAAAATGTGTAAATTATCTCTTGTTTCTGTTACAAATTATTTATTACCTCTCAAACAAAAAATATTATTCAACTACCTCTCTACTATGATCAAGAAAGTGAAAAATGAATTACTAGCGATCGACCCAGCGCTCGCATGAAGACTAAGCGTTGCTGTTCGTTAAGACCGCTTGCAACTGCTAAACGAATGATTCTTTTGGAATAATTTAAAAATAATAAATAATCAAACTATCCCCTAGTAGTGTCAATTAGCCTTATTATTCTTGTTAATCACATTAAACTCAATGGTGAAAACGGCCCCCATTTAAAATAATGAAACCTGTATTTGTCATGGGCTACCGGTCAATGATTATGAAACTATTTAGATGGATATGGAATAATATCACTAGAAGAATGTTGGTTAGTGTTAACGATAACTACTATACACAAGCATGTAGCATAATCCGAAAAAAGGAAAAAGTCGACAAGAGCGACGAACACATGCCTTAGATTCTGCAATTTATATTGGACAAACTTTATACTCTTTTATAAATCAATAATTTTCAAATAATGACATTCCTTTGTATTTTTCAATTTTAAGTAAGTTATTGCACTTCCACACACTAATGGGCTACCCTGTATATGGCTGATAAAGTAAGACGAATATTTGGACAAAAATGACATTTTGGGTTCTACTGAAAGAGAGCAACCTTTTTTGTTATTTAAATACACTCTGTCACATTGTGCAGAATACCCATCACTCAACAGGTGACACGTCATAAACTGCTTTATTGTATACAGGGTTCGTAAAAAAGTGATGAAAAATTCAACACAAATATCTCAATATTCAGCTTCGGTTTGAATTACCCTCTATAATAAATTATATTGAGATAACATTATTCATTTAATCATTCAAGTTATGCAGTTTAGCGTACTTCAGTAAATTTACCAGAAACTCTTCAGTGTTTATACACCATCTTTCTGTAAACTGTCTATAAGTCACATTATTTATTATTATTTTCGACCATGAAATTATATTCTGTTAATACAATAAACAATAACGTTTCTTGGAATATTGTAAAATTATTAAAACTGGCCATAAGCATAAATGATAAGCAATTCATTCAAAATGGTAAATTCAACACCGCGTTGGTCAAGATTTCAAGGTTACATGAGTTGACAGTTATAAGTAGACCGATGTTTGTAAAATGATACTGTTAAGAAATTATGTTGTTTGTAAACGGTAAAATTTTCAACCATTTCCAATAAGTTGTTTAATAACTAAAAATAAAAAACAATTTTTAATTTCAGACTTTAAATGCCTATAGTTTTTTAACGAAAAGAGAAAGGCACAAATTTTATAAAAATTACTATAATTATTTTTAATCGCTCGTGTAAGAATAAAGAAAGATTCAATTAAATAAAACTGGATAATATTATAACTATCTAAATTTACTTTTTCAATCCCACGGTTATACATATATATCCCATTTCCAATCAGACCACTTCACTTTTCAGCACCCCCCTACTTGTCCCATTCAATCCTGACCCCCTGCATGTGTTAAACAAATTTAGAGCTTAGTTCACAAGCGCAAAGTGATTTGTTGATGGGTCTCGTCTAATAAATATTCAATAACTCGCTAGATATATGAAATATAACACTCCTAAGGTACAAATTCCTGAAACATCCTGTAGGCATTGAAAAAATATGTTGATGTAAATACATTTGAATTGCAAGAAATGAAGCCTGACTTTCCAGTACGAGAAATCAAAAAATATTCAAGAAAAGGCAAATGAAAAAGGGTAAAATAATTAACTAAATTGACAGACGAATATTGAACACAAAATAAGGCAAAACAAGAGAATTTCCGATAATGTGAAAAATAACAAATGAGCAGTTGGGAAGTGATAATGAGTAACAACATATCCCATTTGTAATTAACCCATGAAGACAATACTGGAAAAACTTGAAATAAAATTTACATTTCCCTTTTTATTCATGCGATTTAGTTATTAGGTAAAATTCTGATATTCCCAAATTTTATTGCCACATGCATGAATATTATGTCCAAATTTGGAGCCGAATCCTTATCGCCGTCACTGTATGGATATAATTTTTACCTTATCAGAAAACCAATCATATGAACACCAAAAATAGGCCGGAAAATATTGTTTAGCAACCTAATAGCGCAGAATTCATAAGGCTGCGATTTTTGAAGTTTTTCACCATCTCTCACTTGATTACATTGACGTTTCCAATGAATTATTTTATTAAACGACAGTGTATGTCAAAATTTTGGCTATATTTTTCGATTTTTTGGCTAATTCGATAGGCGAAAAACAGTTGTGTCACACATGCAGGAAACGCTTTAGCAGCCCTTAACTATCAGGTGCCCTTGCTTCGCTACGCTCGCTCGTGCATCTAATAGTCTTGGGCGGCTAAAGCTCATTTTCAGCCTTTGTGACACAATATACTAATGTGAATATTATTTTGTAGGAAGACTTATATTTTGATCAAATCTTTCACAAAAACCTTACTCTTCATCTATTTCTACTTCTACTAAAGAATTAGTTTTCAATTTTGTTATATACAACGAGTTTCTAAATTTAGGAGTTGATAGCCGGAATAAAATTATGACGGGTAATTTCTATGACAAAATTTCCCCAGCGTTTTCATTTTTTTTCTATCTCAAATTTAAGTAAAGATGAAACTTGAAATTTTGTAATTTTTTAGTACTTACCTTTTTCAATGTCCTGTTGTACAGATTCACCTTGTGTCCAGAGTTGATCAAATTCTTGACGATGCCCATACCTATGGTTCCCAATCCAATAAATCCAAATGTAAGATTTGAGGCTAAGATGTCTTTTGTTTTCAACAACTCGGAGAAAGTATTTAGATCAACAGATGGGGAGTCCTGAAAAAGACAATTTTATTGATATTTTTTATCCATCTCAAATTATAGAATATTAAAACTTTAATTAAAGAAAATTAGACGATATCATAAATTAATAAGTTTGTTCCAATATCCTTACCAGAATAATCAGGATTAACGATTGTTTTGTTATATTTTGTAATATACTTTAATTTATTTCATGTATGAAAACAAAATAAAATAAGAAACAAAACATTATGTCTGAATTTGTATTTAACTCAAAACTTAACTCAAAAATATTTGAGAAAAATTTAATTGTCTTGTGAAACAAAAATATAAACACTTTTTCAAATTTCACTTACCGGAGCATCCAAAATTGCAGGGCGATTTAAAATTTCGGTACCAACATCACCGATTCCATTTTCATTTACACGAGGAGATCCTCTTGATCTTTTCACTGACGATGATGAATTTTTGGTGGAGCTGGCGTCCGAATTTTGTCTCTTTACTGAAGCAGGCTGGAATAATAAAATAGCAAAAATTAATGACATTTTTAAAACTTTGAAGATCTTTTATTTATTGAAATTTCGAAAAAAATTATCGAAGCTACGAAGGGGAGGGGTTTGCTCTGAAAAAAAAATACCCCAGTTGAAACTCACAAGAGATTAGAAATTTCAGATATATACAAATACTTTTTTGATTTAAAATAACAATATTATTTTTAAAATTTCTCAAATCTGTGTCATTTATCAACATCGTTTCTTCAGCCCCTTATTTTTCTGATTACAATATAGATAGTTTCCTATTGTGCTAAAATTTTGCAAGTAATTTTTAGTCAAGACAACCTATGGTTAGCTAAATAACTTCATTCTAAATTAAAGATGGCGGACAAATTGTTTTTCACCATCATGATATGAGTATCAAATGAAAGGGAATTTATTTTCTAAGAAAGCTTGTTTCTGAAAATGGTTTTTTTTGTTTTTTTTACCCAGTCTGTTATCCAATAATTACTGATACTTTCAAATACAAATTTTTTGCAAGCTCATCTTAAAAAATCCCTCGGAAAGAATATTCTGCAACTAGCATGTTATATGCCTGTTCTACATGTAAATGTTATTAATATACTTCTTAAGCACATGACCTAAGACTTTTATTTTGAGGTTATTAATCAGCTTTAACCGGTATTTACAAAATAGATAAATATACTTCTTAAAAACCTAATTTAGTTTGTATAATATAATCAAGCTTTTTCTATGATACACCCAGATTTTTTGGTCGAAATCCAAATTTTCAAATTCTATTCAGAAGATGAATAAGGATCAACTACAAATCGGTTCATAGCAAAAAAGTACATTTATCCCGAAGATTACAATAATTAAAGTGGAACTTTCAGTATATCCATTCCAACACTACACTTAACCCAACCAAAGTACAATAACATCATAACTAAATTAATATTTTTTACAATATACATTTTAATAATCGTGAAAAAGATTTGGCTTAAATGTATTATTATTCTCTTATTAAATCATACAGGGCTGTCTAAAAATTTTTATATCTTTTATGATGATATACCTACTGACCTTTATCACACTAATTTATCACCCTATTTAGTGCGCTGTAAGATATAGTAGAAAATCGTCTCTAAATTAGAAAAATTTTGTTAGGTTAAATTCGTAATCATGAGATTACCAGGTAAAATAAATAGTTTTATAAAAAAAAATTAGACTGCTTATCTATAGTTTCCATACGTCCGAATTTACCCGAGCATGTTTAAATTTTGGATGTGTTGTGTTGGAAGTTTTTTGACTTTTTGTTAGAACTCGGACCAGTTTGAAGTGCATAGAAGTTAAGATGTCACTAAAATTTTGTTTGCTTTGAGGAAATTGTGAAGATGAGCTTGAGAGTACTGATAACCTAGTTGCACCCTTCATCAGCCTGTATCTCATAAACTGACAAGGTTAGAGAAAAATTGTACATAGGTTTTTCAAAATTTTCACAACGATCTATTATTCCTTTAATTTACTGTAGATACTTATTAATGGGATATTTAATAAGAAAAAGGTTTACCATTTTAAAATATTTAAACAAAATGGTTATTATGTGAGTGTTTTAACTCTTGCAAGAAAGTTAACTTTCTCAATTGGTTGGTAGTTGGTATACAATGCGGTCGATCTGTTGCAAAGTAATGAAAATCATCATCCAATAGATCCTGCATTCGCTGAATATGGTAAGGATGCATTTTGTTCTTAGGAAGAATTTTTTGGTCGATAGTAAGACAAGTTAGTTTATTTTGTTATTTTCCCTGTCGAGATATGATTCATATCGTTGTCCGCTGACATTGCAGTCTTCAACCTTTCGCGTTTTTCGTAAATTACATGACCAGTTCTGGTAAATCTTTCAAGCGAATTTTCCAATGTCTTTTTTCTTGGCTGTCTTAATTATACTCTGACTTAAATTGAAAAAACGTCAAATTCACTGGTTACTAAGGATATTTTTATTTCATTTGTTGGTAAGTTAATTTTTGTAATAATATCGCTCCCCTTGTCAAAACGATCTCATTCAATCGACATGGGATCGAATTAATAAGGTTAGTAAGGAAAAGCTGATGAATTGCAGTGCAGCTCGAAGATCTTGGAGGCTGCCAAAGAAAGTGGGCCAGCAATTAAAGCGTATCTACAGTTAGTTCCAAAAATGAACAGGATTGAGATCGGGGCAGCAAATTGGCCAAGCCATTGGTTGAAAATATTTGCAAACAGTAACTGCGTTTGAAAGATTTATTTTAATAACAGAGATAATAACGTGAATAAAAAACCAAAAATGGTGCTACATTTTGGAAACAGATCAAAATTTCAAGCACAACAGTGGTACAGAAAAAGGAACCTACAGTAAAAAACAAAAATCAAATGATAACCACGGGTGGTGTATAAATTAATTTTTAGCTAGTAAGATTGCTTGAAGTTGTCACTATCATCCCCTTGCTTCTAGTCATTATATAACTGTTAATTTTTATGATGAAAAATCAAGATACCTTTTTTGTGCAATTTTTTTTTCTATAACTTTTATTTTGGATTTTTTTTTAAACCTAATCAATTTCTAAAAACTCCATGACCAGGGAATGAGAAAAAAACTTCTACAATTGGTTTACAGATATTACAGAGTATCTTACATAAAAAAATCCAGGAAATTATTTATTATTATTATTATTTATATTTTCTTGGACTACAATTTGCTAGGTTAAAATATTTAAAAGAAGCTTAAGTTTCCCACAACACCAAAGCTTTGTTAATGATTTCAAGTACAACATGCACAACTAACTGAATTTTGATACAAAATTTTATTTACCTCATTCCCTGCTCCTTTTTTATTAAATATTGATTTTGATACTTTCAGTTTCAACGTATTTGGTGACTGAAAAAGGAGAGTTTCGAATAAATATTAACATGAACAATTATAGCGTTATACAGAGAGAGTTTTAAGAATGAAACCACTCCGGATCACACGATTTTTATAGATTTTGGTGTGCAAAGTCTTTTTGACATAATTTTCTCTCCTACCCACACCATTGCCTATATTGTATATATTGTTTTTCATACCAGTCTTTAGATTTCTAGGGTAATAAGGTTAATGATATCTTCTGTACGTTCCTTGTGGCATAACTTATTCTTTTTTCTCTTACTTAGGTGGCGAATTTGTAAATTAAGAACCACTTGAAGCGCTCTCCATTTCCAAAAAGTCAATAAAGTTTTGTAAACCTAGCAACTTTTCACTCTAAAAATCCATTGTAATGTTTAATGTCAGTTAGTTTTATCAATGAAAAAGGGACCAATTTTTTCAGTTTTTGTGGATATGGGTTGTGGGATTCACGCATCCAACGAGGATTTACGTTTCCATTAATAAAAAAGTGGCATCATTATAACATTTTTCCATAATTATGTCTACAAACGCTGCATGTCTATCGAAATCATCATCTGACATCTATTGGAATAATCTTATTTTGCATGGATGGAATTTATGTTCATGTAAAATTTTTATTAGGGATGTTTGCGAATTATCAAGTCCCCTGGATATATTTGTCTAGTGATCAAGTGTGGATCGTTCGTCTTGTAACAGTTCACAAACAACAAAAGATTAGTTTTTAGTTGATGCAATTTTTCTGCGCCCTGATTTGGACAAATCTTTTACTGGACCTGTTTCGTTAAACTTTTTTATATCAACTTATTTATTTTAACGGAAATAATGTAAATGTTGCTATAGCTTCGAAATAATGGCATTTAGGTAAAAATATTCAGTATTTCTCAAGACTTTCAAAAGGAAAAAAATATACATGGTGATCTGATTGAAATTAACAAGTTCATTATTATTTAGAAAAAAGAGAAGATCTGACAACAACGTAAATACCACCATAATATCGATCATATCAGAAGATCCTTGCACTTTAAAATCTATAAAAATCGTGCGATTCGTTTCAGAGAAAATTTAGGCGATCCATACTTAAAACTCACTCTGTATACATATTGCGTCATCAGAGAAAGCCCGGGAGTCTATTTTTGAAAGGGTATCAATATCTTTTCATTTTACATAGATTCTTGTCACTGCCCTTGAACGAATTGTTTCTTTGTGGAGATATGTCACTAACGAAGATTGACAGGTATTACGGGTTACACTTATCAGTGTTTCATAACGTTAACCATATATTATTAACAATCAAAATAATAATGTGAATAATGAGGAATTTGAATTATTTTCTTTATAAGGAACTCAAAGAAATCATACACATTTTTTATTTTCTTTAAATTTGAATTTCTATCTTTTATTGGTTGGCTATCTCCTTTGACAGTTTGGGCTTGGTTTTTTTTCTTTCGTAATATCTTTTGCACTTAATATGCATTTGGTTTGTTGATTTTAAAAAAAATATCTCAATAGCATTACCGCTAGATACTTCAAAGTTAGCAAGTCCAGCAAAATTATCACAGCTTAATTGTTACTGTTTATTGCATGCCAATATATTCTATGTGTTTTTACTTTCACGTTTTTTCGATGAAACAAAAGTTAGTTTTTAATCAAAAGGCCAGTCAGATTTTGAAAATCTAGCAAACCCTTGGTATTTTGTTAATTTCTCGAAAATCGTAACTTCACTCAATTTATCATTTGTGCACCTAAAAAA
>CAJUYG010000061.1:0-12383 GCA_910591675.1 Galerucella calmariensis | reverse complement strand
TTCAATTAAAAAATGTACTCCTTTATTTCGGCCTACAGTGTACATTTACCAAAACGTGAAGGCTAGATAGAGTATACATTTGCCAAGAAATGTACATATTTCATTATTCTCAGTTCACATGTACCTAACTTTTTGGGAAATGTACACATTTTACGGTAAACATTCACTGTAACATTATACATACATACTTAAAACTCATCTGTCAAAATAAAAAGTGGCTCAGTTGGGGTAAGGGAGAAATAATATTAGTACAGCTTCAGTCTGCATCCAATTCAGTCATATTGGAAGAACAATTACTTTTTAAGACAAGCTTAAAAGTGGTAAAAAGAATCAAGCTATTGTGTAGAATGTCCTGTACCCAAATCATCTCTTAGAGACATTAATTTAACATTGAAACATTGACAGATGCAGATCTTTATGTTAAATAAAAAGGGTTATTGCTGTCATTTTTTCAAACACAACTCACAAGTAATACATACAAATTTAATTAATAGCTAGGTATCATGATAAAAAAACAGATATATGCAGAATATTGCTGTCAGATCTTAAATGTTGTCAATAGGATCTATCCACTCAACAGAAGAGCTCTTAAGAGAACTGATTTAGACAATTAAATACACTTCAATCCAAATAAACACCAACTTTTTCATTAATAACACCAATTCACATAAAATCAAAATACTCTAATTCCAAAAGTTCAATTTTCTAGTTATTCTTTTGCAAAAGACAAACGTCCATAAAAATTAAGAGCAGGATAATTTCAAGAAATAAGTCACATAAATATTCAGCGATTCTACTGTATATCATTATGTCATAATTATAAAATTTGATTTATATAATCTATCGAAAAACAGCTTGCTATTTTTCGAATATTATATTACCTGCTTTGGAGTTTTCTTTGGTGACAGCAGCTTGTTGAATTTTTTGTCAGGATCACTCTTTTCTTTTGATGGAGTTCTGGTAGCTGGCAAAGGCAATTTATAATTGGGATCTTCCTAAAAAATTAAAATAATGTTATAACAAGCATTCTTAATACTGGTGTATAAAAAAGTCAAATATTTCTGTAACTTTGGAGAGATTAATTCTTCTTGTTTTTTATTTTAAAAATCAAAATATTAATCTATTTTATATCCACACAATTTCTATTCAAACCATATAACAGTCAAATAAAAAAATAATAATTTTTAAATTAAATAGACAATTTTGATCAATTTTTAATGTTACTATCTAGCTAAAATGTATTAATGCTCAAGGCTTGCTTTTAAATTCTCAACATTTTGTTAATGAAATGGTTAAAAGTGAAATTTAAGAAATGTTAAATAGAACAGTCCAACATTGGTGGTGTCATGTTCCTATTCATTATCAAATTTTATCTACAACTGTCATATAACAGGTGCGATTTGACATTATTTTCAGTGTCATAATGACGTATATTACCGCACTAGTGCGATAATAAGAATCTAGAAAGTTATTAATACCAGAATTAAATGTTTAAAATAACACTGGAAGCTGGATTTTCAATTTCCAAAAAGAGATTGTCTTTGCTTGAACTCATTTTCATAGATTTTTGTTCATTCAACTTTGACAATTTGATGACATCACTAATTTATTTTATTTCCACAGCTTTGTTTGTCTTTGTTGCTATGGTCATACAAAATATGATACACAGTTCCTTATGATTGCAGTCGAAATTATTAAAAATACGTTGGATTGAATTTTTCAAATTTTATGATGGGTACTGTTAATAATACGAATAAACAGTTGGAGATAAAATTTTGTAAGTAACACATGTGATAGTAATTATTAATGCACTCATGTGATTACACGACTCGGCCTACGGCCTCGTTCTGCAAACTTCACATGCGTGCGTTAATAATGTCCATATCCCACTAATTACGTAAATAACTATTAGTTTATTCAATAGCTATAACTTTGATTTAGCTGATATAAACAACTAATACTAATAAAAAAAGAGTCAGAAACATTTAGGTTTAACCAAAATATTGTTAGTGCTTCAAGTTTCATTTAGGCATACAGTACTACATTAGATTTATATGCAATACTAGCCATATAATGATTTGTTTAATTAAGAATCCACAAATTCTGCATAAATAATGCTTGCATCAAATACTATGATGCAAAACAATTTATGACAATTCATCATTACGTTTTTATTATTCCTAGTTCCAATATACAGTACAAACAAGGAACATTAAAATTCAACATGGGCCAGAAGTTAAAAGTGAACGTGAATATTTGGTAGTAATACAAGCATACTAATGCTTAGTTCAACAGGAGAACATAGCATGCAGAGTAAATGGCAAATTTTTGAAACTGTCTTGACTGGTTGACTCCCACACACATATAACTTTGACCGTAAGAGTGATGGTGAGTTTTAAACAAAATAATACAAGTTTCGTTGGTTTTGAGTGATTGTTATCTTTGGGAATATAAAAAGAATTTCTTCATTAGATGTTAATATGAAGCTGTCCTATACTTCAAATCTTTTTTTTAATTTAATTTTGATATGTCATCCTTTCAATTGAGTGCGTCATTCTTTTTGGTGCTTACATCACTGTATCTCAGATCACATCAACTGAAGTAAACTGGAATAAAAGATGTAGGTACCACATAATCAAATAATGTACTGATAATACTTTGGTATTTCTTATATTAGAGCACTTATCACTATGGACCTCTTTTTGTTATCCACATTTTCTAGATAATTGAAGAAAATAAGTCAATATTGAACACTTTGTGCAAATTTCCCATTTTACATCTTTTTTTATAATTGTGGTGCCAATGTTTGGACGTCAAATTAATTTACATTATTTACTTACTAATAATTTAGTTCTTAGTTCTTCAATTTCACTTATCGCTTTCTTGAATGGACCTGTATTGCTTGCTTTGTTGGATGAAATGTTCTTATCTTTGAATTCAGCATAAGGTTTTATGTTTGCATCCTCTACCCAAGCACTAAAGAAATAATATTTAATATACTGATTTCTTTTTTAGTCTAAGAGTTAGATATTTGTAAAAGAGTGAATTAGAATTTGAATATTGTCCCATGCAACAAAATATTATTCAATTTATTGAGGAATTTGTTATTAATTATTTCATTTGATAATTATGGAAATATTTCACATAGTAAGGATAGAAACAATATTGAATCAGTTGAACTAGATTGTTCCAAGATTTTTCAGGTGTGAATTTGTTTAAATTTGAAATACTTCCAAGAGCAATTGTTAAATAGGCATGACTAATAAAAAATTGAACAATAAAATGATAAATATAAAAAACATTTCTGCAAAACAACTACATATATATCAATAAACCAATAAGAAAAACTTGAATGATAACTAAAACCAAGAGAAAGGTTTCAATTGGGTGCCCAAAGCTGCAAAAGTTAATTACAAATTTCCATTTAAATGTGCATGAACAACTATAATTATATCCTTATATCATTCTATTGCCTAAAACACATATTTTATTAAATAGAAACTTATATGAAGCATCGTCATAGAATAAAAATTTTAAATAAACTACCCTTTTAACAAAAATTGTACAATATAACTTTGATTTATTTAGAAGATAATCTAATATCAAAAACACACAAAATATGTATATAAAAGCAGAACATTAATTATATAAATAAGTTTAAGACAATTTTCGTCTTCTTCTTGCAGTTAAATAATTATATAAAATGTCTCACTCAGATTTAATTTATGAAATTTAATACAAGGGGAATTATGTTTGCCTTCAAGTTTTCAAAAAGTATCCTTACTAGTGTTAAAGAATTAAAATTATTTCTGGGTAAAAAGGCGATTAGAGGTACTCACTAGTTTTTAGTACCAAAAAAGTAGACCCATTGCATTTCCTTTCGCCCTGTTTTGGTAGGTGTATTTGGACCGGGTTCCACAATCTAAAATCAAAATAAACATGTAGGTTAAGTTTACAGTGACGCGCGCAACAAACACAAGCTAACGGTTGGATTGAATAAGCGGCGGTAGAATACTTACACGAGCAGGCCAAGGCGAAAATGTTTTCATTTTTGCCCTAAAAATAACAAAAAAAATTTAGAATTAACTGTTTAATTACATATCAACAAATAAAATAATTTTAAAAATTCTTACCATACTAAATCACCAATTTTTAATTCGAAGGTCATGTTTAGATCCTCTCTCAACTATGATTTTCCTCAAACTGAAGTTTTGTTTCCACACTTTCGTATTCGCGGTGGATGATGTTATTTGACAGTTGCGCACGCACATAATTTTAAATAGGTACGTTCGATTTCTAGATCCGGATCAGCATAGAGGCTATCTTTCTTTAACTCATGTAGTATAGAAAAAGAACATCAAGATTCTAGTAGAACGTAGCCTATTCGCGAGTATTTATTTTAACCGGTCTCTTCAAATTAGAATGTCAACCATGGTAACCGCTTTATAAATTCTCTTGCGAATATTTTTTTGTTTGATTTTATGTTCCGTGTTCAATTCTTTGTTAACCTCTCTAATAGTCAACAGGGTCGTCGCATGAAATATTTTTAAAGAGAACAAAAATGAATGTAGGATATTATGATTAATTCAGTCACCAAATTTTAACGCAAGTTATAATAGTTATTATTAAAAAAATGTCGCTTGTCTTATTTAACACGATTCAGTCTTTTCTGTTTCGTTTTTAATAGCAATTGTATAAGAGTAATATATACCTAGAAAATAGATTCATATAATTTTCCAATATTCCTTTCCCAAATAACGTGAAATAGGAGCTCTATCATTTTAAAAATGATAAATTAGTATTTTGAACCATTTTTATATAATATTTCTGTACTTTTTTCGAAGGAAAATCCGGCCTTGTCCAGTTTGATGAATCCCCGACTCATGAAATAAATAAAGATGGAGAAACTACACTGTTAATTTTTAACATACATATATACTTTATTCAATTGGAAAAATGCCTATTAAATAAAGGTTTCAATCAAAAATAAAACAAAAAAATATTAATAATTTTATTTCCTGTTCTAAAGGATACATCCTATAATACATTGGAGATAGTAATAAATAGAAAACCATTTGAATAATTACACAAAATTTCAGTCAGTATAAATAGATAACAGTTTTTAGTATAGTCGAATTTTTAACTACAATAGTGATATGTTAGAGAATAAAAAACATCACCTTTGACTAATACAAAATCGTATATAAATAATAAATTAGTGGACTAAATTTAAAATACAATGTTATAGTATATATACGTAAAATAAGCCAAATTTCTCCAATTAAGAGTAGTAGTAGCGACAAAAATGTTGTTAAATCACGTCAAACAAATCAGTACATTTTAAGTAGTTAAACTGAGACAGGATATAGTATGGCTCTAATTTACAGTGTTAATAATTCCAGTTTAGTTAAAAACAAGAACAAAAGAGAAGAATACATAATGTAATCGTTGAACACAATACAATACAATACAAAACAATAGGAATTAAGGAAAATATCAGAATTCAAGTTTTTGAAATGGTAGATCTCATATCTAGAAAATTTTTTAGATATAGGATCATTATTCTGCAAAAGCAAAGGCAACAGAGTTTGCACCACAAAACAATTGTAACTATCAGCTTTTACAATTAAAAACTGAATATATAAAATCCATTTGTATTTAAGACTGAGATTAACATGAGGATAATGCCCTCCACTACGAGTAGACTCCGTAAGCCAACAGGTCCTCCACATATTGAGAGGATTGTGGTTTTTCCTTTTCCATAATCGAAACCTTGCAAGCCTTACAAGCATCACATTGTGTGCCAAGGCTTCCTCGTCTTCTTAACAAAACCTGCAGATTTTTGCCCTTCCCTGTGTCCTCTCTGGAGTCTATTCATTCTGCGTTAGTAGGTTCTCCGTGAATTTTGGCGATTTTCCGTTTATGTACTCTTTAACCTGGTTCATCACAGTCGCCATGTTCTACTATTCCCGAAACCAATTTCTTTTCCAAGTACTGCCATATCCTTCACGCATCCATTTTTATACTAGAGGATTATTAAAATATTCAATTAGATATGGGACCACCTAAACAGGCAAAAAACATTTGATTAAAAAGTTCAATTCTGTCAAAACCTGAAATTGTTAGACAAGTAAAAATGCAGCAATGGATAATACAACGTTATATTTGCTTATTACGATTTTGTCAATACAGGACCACAAAACATGAAATAAATATCAAAATATCAAGTGAACTTTGCAAGTTAGTCAATTAATGATTTTAGATTTAAATGATTGTTTCATTAACCAAATCTGTGTAGAAATGGCTTAAAAATGAATTGTTTGAAAATTACACATCGCTACCTCGGTGCAAGACTGTCACAACTCAAAAATTTGAAATTTTGGGAAACAACGTTTTAAAATTAACTAATAATATTGTGCTTTACTTTTGATATGATAGAAAACTATTAGAGTAACGAGCTTGTACATGGTTGATACTATTTATCTTTAGGTTGATTTTTATTAGTTTCCACTATCGTAACACCCTTTAAAGCCCTTTAGGGCATTGAGTTGTGACGGTCTTTCTTAAAAATATTTTGATTGAAGTATTGAGTAGTGTCAGTCTTGCTGGAAATGGGGCAAAAAAAAACAAAGAAGCAATATTTTTGGCCATTTTTTAATTAACTTTTTTATATTCCAAAGAAAAACAATATTTTAACAAATAAGAGGAACTTTAAAACTACAAACTACAATAGCATTAAAAATTAGACAAAAAAATTCTCAGTCTCAAATGAATAAAAGGAACTTTAAAACTACAAACTACGATAGATAGTATTAAAAATTAGAGAAAACGTTTCGCAAACGTTTTATAAATTCTCGAAGAATTGGGCATAATAACTAGGTATTGTTTTTTTCTTTACAAGCTTCATAAGACCATCTTTCACATTTTTTGAAACACCCTTCTTATGCGTATAAGCTTTTTTTAATTTCTTCCAAGATGAATTCTTTCTTGTTAATTTTTTTGTTTGGCCGTTAATTTTTAATGTTACTTTAGAGAATTCATTTTCTCCATAGGACATTTTATAAAATAATTGGAAAGGATCAGATTTGTGAATGCTAATAACCTTCACTTCGGATATCTTAAATAGGTTTAATTGATTTTTTGTCTTACTAATTTCAATAGTATCACTTTGAAAATCGTAAAAGTCTTTAAACGTTAGCTCATGCACGAGAAACGGTGGTCCGGTTTTTTTAGCACACCTTATTAGCGAGACGTATTGGTCTGGGGTATAGATTGGTCCAGATTTTCTGGCATTTTTTATTTGTTTTTCTATGCAAGAGTGTATACCATCTCCTTCATTTTGGGTATGACCCGTTATCAAGTACTTGTGTGTGATTGAGTTGATGTTTTCGAAGTAGGTGATGGCTTTGTGGTACATACCAATTACGGCGTAATTTTTATTTTGCCCGGTGCAATTATCCGAGTAAAATATTACATCAACAGGATTTTGCGAAGAGTTATTTACTTGTTCTAGGTAACGCCACACGCAGGAACAAATTTCAGTTGAGCCTCTGAAAGACTCTCGTTCGTGCCAAGTGAAACAGTCAGCAACTTTGCTTTTTAAATTAAAAATGGTAAAATTATACATGTTTATTTTAGAAACATAATAAAACGTAGAGATATCACCTTGAGGGCAAGGCATGACTGCTTGTAGATCATATACAGCTACAACTTCATTAATATTGTCAGTCGTCTTGTCCCTCTCCTTCTCAACCCTCGATAAGTCTTTTTCCATTATATGAGACTCGTATTTTTCTTGGATAAGTTCCTTTTCTTTGTCATTTGAATTCATGTATGTACCACAAAACTCACATTGATCCTTTTTGGGTGCAAACCGAGCCAAATTAAATTCAGAGTTAAAAATAGTATAGTACATCATGTAATTTCCACATTGTGTATTTTCATTGTTGCAGTTCTTTTCGTAATCTCTGTATAATTCTCTAATCGATTTTCCACCATCTATATATTCTTTTGATGTTCGAGCTCTGCAATAGTGGCTTTCGATTCTCGGGATGGAGCGAATGTGTCTCCTTATTCCTTCTTTCATTTCTTCTGGCAATCTTTGTTGTTTGCCGTGTTTTCCTCTTAAATCTTTGGAAACGATTCTCGTAGGTAAATCTCTTTTATCTTCAACAGTTCTAAGCGTTCTTGTACTAATTCCCAAAGTGGCCACTAAAAACTGCCTACACACCCTTGTTTCCTTTCCATTACTAGTTAAATAAAATGCATTATTTAACCGTTGACGCCTTTCATTTTCCTTCCCATACCTGGTTTTTATTGGTTTCATGTTTGATGCGATGAAATCCCGTTGCCTCTGTAAGTCAGCCATTTCCCAGTAATTATTAAAAATGATTAGTCTTTCAGCATTATTGAAATTCTTTGAGCAACCAAAACGGCATTTTTCCCCACAAGGAGGAAGCAAACTTCGAGCCTTTCTAGTAACCAGCTCTCTTGTCACTGTTCCATCTTCATTAGTTACTTTCTTAAATGATTTATAAGTTTTACCACTATTCCTTAAAATTTTGTTTTCATTTCTTGGCCATGACTCATCACGTCTTAATCTCTTACGGGTTTCATTAGGTAATTTACTTGGAAACAATATTTTCCTCTTAGTCGATTTTCTTATAGGGTTAGGGTTAGCTGCTCCTACATCCTCTTCAGCTGCTTCTATATCCTCTTCAGCTACTTCTCTATCCTCTTCAGCTTCACTTAAATCCTCTGACTCACTAACCGAACCAAAGTTGTGAGATCTGTCGATGGCAAAGGTAGGGTCACCAATTGAATCGTCTGAACTAAAGTCATTATCATTATCACTCATGCTAGTGTTGCTATGCTCTTCATAAGTTACTGCTGTTAACTCCTGGAGTTCAATCCGGCTAGTGTTGCTATGATCTTCATGAGTTTCTGTTGATAACTCCTGGAGTTCATTCCTGCTAGTGATACTATGCTCTTCATGAGTTAATGTTGATAACTCCTTGAGTTCATTCCTGCTAGTGTTGCTATGCTCTTCATGAGTTACTGTTGATAACTCCTGAAGTTCTTTCCTATTATTGTTGCTATGCTGTTCATTGGTTACTGTTGGTACCTCTTGAAGTTCATCCCCTGTGTCTGAAGCTTTCTGAGCTTCATTGTTCCTACATACTTCGTTAGTTAATTCCTGAAGAACTGTAACAAGCAAAACAATTAGTCAGTATAGCTATTACTAAAGTGCAATCGAAAATTATAGTGAATAAATTGTACTTTCATTTGGTACGTACTGGCTTTGTCTGGAGCTTGCCGAATTTTACTGCTGTTGTGTTCTTCATGAATTAATACCTCATGAAATTCACTCACTGTTTCTGGACATTCCAATACTTTTCTGTTTATTTGCTCTTCATGAGTTACCTTCAGGTGGTCACTCAGTGTGTCTGAAACTTGTTTGACTTCACTGTACTCAGGTTCTTTAAGGGGTGGTTCCTGAAGAACTGTAACAAACAATTTCCAAGTAGATATCTTGTCCACAGGCCATAGAAAACGACACTGGATATAAAAATATAGGAAGGTTTTTTGATACGTACTTGGTTTATCTGGAGCTGACTTAAACTCCCAAAGAGTTTGGTTTTCAATTTCCTTGGCAGCTAGCCTCATTATTACTCGTCCTCTTTCATTCGACATAATATATACCTACAGTAAAAATAATCAACTTAATTTATTCTTCCCTCTACTAAGGTGACTCAACTTCTAAAAAGTGTTGCAAAATGGTCAATTTTTACTGTACCTGAGACTATATAAATAATTAAAACAACTTTTACAAATTCTTTTTAGAATTTTAATAATCATACCTACTTAGGGAATTGCCTCTCCCCTAGCTATGCCTATAATGACTTTAGTACAACAAAATTTTATTTTATTAGGTTAAATTAAATTCTGGAAAGACTTGTTTAAGGAACTCAATACAGAAATACCTTGTTAATTTTTAAAGTAAGACTGTCCTTATTCGAAAATAAAATTATAAAATTATTTTTAATTTATAAATTTTTAGGTAATACTGGCACAATTCGAAATATACCTGTGTAATTATTCTAATTTTTTAAGAAAAATGGACCCATCTTAAAATGCCACACTATTTATAAAAACAAATACCATGTCTGTACTTACGCTTTTTAATGAAGACTGGTACAATTTTAAATGTGACAAATTTACAAGACACAAACAGAATATAATCACCAACCTTTTAAGTAAGACTGGTACAATTTTAAATGTGACAGTTTTACACTAAAAATACCACGTGCTCACCTCAAGCACTGACGCACAACTAACAAATGTGACAGTGTTGAGAAAAATCGTGCAGCAATTTAGTACAGTGGAAGACCGACACATCTGCTCCCTGGTGGCTAGGATTGGAATTATCAATGGTGACACTTTTACATAAAAAAGTATACCATATTACTATTCTATCCATATGAGGTTAGAAAAATTTGATATTTTTGAGTTGTGACAGTCTTGCACCGAGGTAGCGACATATTGGTTAGCTAAAATATATTTGAACATAACACTGAAGGAAAGAAATGGAGTGGAACCATAGAATAAATATCCATATTGGAGAGTGAACTATTGAAAATGTAATTTTTCATATTTAACTTAAATCCCACTTTTCCATTCCCATTTATTCATGTATTTAGGCTTTCTGTTTCACAGGTTTAGTGTTTACTTCAGTCAATCTTCTTGTAGTTTTCTGTTAACCATTTATGCATTTAAACTATATAAAATAAATAAAATGAAATATTGTACATTGAACACAGAAGTATCATATTTGTCCTAAGTAGATAACATTAACATACAAAATATCCGTTATATTTATTTACATTTCCGTACATTCACAATTCCAGCGTTATCATTTAAGGTACTTTTCAGTTTCTATCATATTATATCGTTAACACCTCACATTTACAACATTAATTTTAGTAATTATTGAAACTGTTACTAACATTTTTTAAATTATATAGTTTCATCACATTCGTACTAAATAATGTTACAATTATTTTGTTTATAATGCACGACTTAAAAAATTAATACAATCCTATATACCTTATGGTTTATAATTTATTTGTAACCAGCAAAATAAACATCCTTACATCAGTTTGAATTTCTTCAGCATTGAACCTCCAATAAAAGATTTTATTAAATTGGGATTGTTTGTAATTTTATAGATGAATATAAAGGTGCGTTTCCATCAAACATAACAAATATTTCAGAAACATGGAATACCAATGTAAGCCAAAAACTAGATAACAATTACTGATAGGAAGGAGTGGAATATATGAATACATTTAAATGAGCTGGATTCTTAATACTTAAGGCAAATTTCTAAAAAATCCTTACTCCTAGCTTAGCCCTAATAATTCAAATGATACAGGTTACGTTAAGTAGTTTATAAAAGCCCTAGCTTAGTATAGGGCATGTCGATCAACTGACATGTTGATACTAATGACAGTTGCTCTGAGGAAGAAAAATTATTCATTAGATTTTATATTTGTTGTTTTGTATTAATTTTCCTTTTTATTATAAATAGTTAGATATAGCTTTTTAAAATGCCAAAATCCTGTTCAGCAGTGGGTTGTAGTTATAATAATGAAAGGGATGGAATATCCTTTCAAGAATTTCCATCAATATATTACAGCAATATTGGCAAGTTCCTAGCTTCTAGAATTAAGACCAAGGTAATGCACATTATGGAATATGTTGTCCGTTGTCATTCTATCAGATTATTTCACCTTATTTTGTACTGTGGTAAAGATTTAAACAGACGATATATTGACCGATCAGTTTGATGACTGACAGCTGATAAAATTGAGGAATAAAACGTTTTTATAAACCACTGCCGAAATTATAGAAGGGATATGTGCAGGACAAAGTTAAAGACTAATTTGGTGGATACAACACACACTTACTCACTCTCTCTTTCTTTGAGGAAGTAAAATGTGAAGATAGATATTTTCGTACACTGCATGTAATTATAAATTAACTGTTTTAATTTATATATGGACACCCTGTATTTTTAAAGATTGAACTTATTCAAATAGATGAAATTTTTAAATTAATACAGTTGCAATGCTGGTTTTTTCTACAAATCAGATTTTAATAAACGTTATTGAAGGTAGAAAACACTGCAAAAGTAGTGCTACCTTATATTCTATTTTTGTACCGGAATAAATTCGATTTTACAAATCTTTGTTTAAGATGAAATTATACTACAGTTCAATCATCAATTAAATTATGTTATTGCATATTATTAAAGGTATAAGTAATATGTAAAGAAACTAATTTATGTTCGAGTGTTTTAACGTGTCATAACTCGTGAAAAT
>CAJUYG010000060.1:495186-520799 GCA_910591675.1 Galerucella calmariensis | reverse complement strand
TTAATTAGGGTTTATTACTCCTCGTACTTTCTGTACAGACTATAGCGCTTTTAATTTTATTTATTTAGTTTCTACTTTCGTTATAATAATGGTTTGTCGAGTTTTCAACAATTTTCTAGGTTCTTGAGGCAGTATATACTGGTCAACCTTTTATTGATATTTAAAAATAAAAAATACTTGCAGGGCCATATGTGAGATATTATAATGAACTGCCCATGATCTGATGCTGTTTCTAAATTCAGAATTTCTGCTTAAATTTAAAATCAACAAATCACTTTCGTTGCTAGGTTCTAACTGTACTAACCAATTTTTTCTTACGTTATTATTATATCATTTGTCCGAGTAAAATTTGGCACTTCTAGTAATCTACTTATTTCATCTTTGCTTTCTTTCTCTGGCATAGTATCATTAGTTGTTATTATTGAGTGATTCAACATTACTTCTTGAGGATGACATTGAAATAAAAATGCGATATATGCCAAAAATTATATAACAACTATGCTAGTTGGGATGTACACGTTCTTTCGATTTTTAATTTTGTTGTTTAAATATGGTGGCGTCTATTTGCGATGATTTTTCATGTTTAATCACTTTAAAAGTATGGCTTATACCACAGAGTACACCATCTAACAAGAGGCGAAAGAAAGTAGTTTTCGTGATTGCAAATTGGTGTGCACATGCGTGAATTAATTAGTTTATCTGTCAATGTCAAGTCGACACTTCCGTTCATTCCCCTCAGTTCAACGTGTATTATTACAAGATTAGGTTGAAAATGAGCCACTTCTCATTACATACATGAGATGAATAATAAGGTGTTCTCATGTTAGTAGTTGAAAAAATATTCTATAGACCTAATTGGGAGGGATGTTCATCAACACTACTATTTTTCTTAGTGTAGTGTTACTTTTCTCAGTGTATCAAGTAGTTTATGTGTCAATGACTCGACGTATTTCCGCTCAATATCGTGTAAGTCCGATTTCAAAGGAACCGACAAAGCTTTCGTCTCTTGTTAGATGGTGTACTCTGTGCTTATACTGTCAAATTTACGTATACCCAAAACTAAACGATGGCAACAATTTTGTTGCCTCTGGATTATCTTAGAATCAAAATCAGTTAAGTAAGAATTGTACACGATGTTACAGATCACAATTGTTTAATTGAGATAACACAAATGCCTCGCATAACATTGACTTTTGTACAGAAGCTTCAGTGAACCGTACGCTTTCTGTAGACATAAACTGATATGATCAGTAAATCTTGAATCTTCTTCTAACCGTATCCCCTAAATTTTTTTTTTACTGAAAAGTATGAATTTATCATGTAAGACAATTTGAAAGGAATACTCATTTGTCTCTGATTAATTTTACTAATTACTAATTGTTTTGGAGGTATAGAAAATATCAGCACAATTATTTTAATATTAGATGGTTAATATTATTTTTAAAATTATTTAAAAACACATTGACCGTAAAGTTATATTTTAAAAACCTTGTATATTTAATGGATTCTGCGACACCCTCAAATACCTATATCCGAACAGGAAATATAAAATCTCTCCAAACATCGTTAAATCTCAATTTTTAATAGCCCAGATAGTGGATAGCAACATGAATTCATTCTAGAATAAAAACTTTTCTTAGAACCTAACAACACTTGTTATGTTTTACCGCAAAACGATCTCTAATATGCAGCAATTAATAATAATAGCTCTACCCACAATTGACCTTACAAAGAAAAGCTAAGCAGTCTTACAAATAGACAGTACAAAACTTACAGATGATGTAAATCAAATGGAAATACTTATTCATGCTTTTATTCGTAAGCAGAGATTATAAAATAACAATCCCAATTTCATTTGTCAGGTTTTTCTTTTTATTACACCATTCTAAATAATGTGCATACGTTTGTTATAGTATGTACAAAAAGTACGAGGAGTAATAAACCCTAATTAAATATGCAAAACCTTTACAGGGAGCACCATGAAATTTTTGATAAATCTCTTACTTTAAATTACATTTCTTCCGTAAATCTAAAAATAATGACAGTAGTATGACATATTTCAATATAATAATGATATATTATTATAGTTAACGTACATATTTTATAAAAAAGCGAACAATTCCATTCTCTCAAAATATTTCCTATTTATTAAAAAAAAAAAAAAAAAATTACATGTTTTCTTCAGGCTTATAACAATAATAACTATACAGGGTGTTCATTTCAGGACTTCCCACCCTAATTTTCTCGAAATGTGTGTATTTTAAAAAGAAATCCTGGGACACGTCAACAAATATATCGAATGGGACAACTTTTTATCATAGAGGTAACGCGCCCCCTTTCGCCCCCCGTAAGGGGGAGCTGCCAACTTCAAAATCTTAAATGGAAAGAGGTACCGAGTTATACCTCATTTTAAAGGTCTCTTTAATCTCTACACGTCGGTTTTTTTTTTTAATTGATCAATTCCTTCTCGAGATATTTAGGAAAATCTATTTGCTGCTTCGTACCATTAAAATAAAAACTGCAACTGTTTATTCTCATTCCTTTTACTTCAAAACTAAATTACAATATTGTACACAGATTTTCAATTTATGAATTGCTCAAAATGTTGCCCATTGTTGGACAAACAGTATAACCGCTGTTCAAATTCGTGACGCACATTTTCAAACACTTCTGTTCGAATTGCTCGACATTCTGCAGTAATCCTTTGTCGAAGGTCTTCTATATTTTGTGGCCACTCTATAGGTCCTCTTCGCCGTATCCATTTACCGGGAAATACATTGTTTAACCATTGACGGACCGGAAGCACATAGTGGGGGGAGCTCCATCTTGCTGAAAATATAACTCATTTTCGTCAAGAAAGTTGTTGCCATCTCTATCCAGTTGATTTTCAATTGCTTCGGTAATTAACGGATTGATCGTATTTTCTAGCATATTCAAGTACATCTCACCATTTAGATTTCCATTTATAAACAATAGACCAATTACTTGATTTCCTAGTATACCGGCCCATACATTAATTTTTTAGGGATGCTGGGTATGCCCTTCGACAAATACATGGTCATTTTCATTGCTCCAATATCTGCAATTATGTTTGTTGACAAAACCATTTAAATAAAAAGTACACTCATCAGTAAAGCAGATATTTTTTAAAAATTCGTTAATGTTATTAATAATTGTAGTCATTTGTTCACAAAACTCAATTCTTTTGTCAAAATCGTCTTCACTTAACTCTTGACATACTTTCATTTTATAGGGATGGAATTTATTAATTTTTGTAATTTTGTGGACAGAGCCTAAGGAAATTCCAGTTGCAGCAAAAATGGTACGTAACGAAGTATTAGGATTCATACCAAAATAACCCATCACTTCAATTTGAGTGGCTTCATTCAAAACTCTTAGCTGATCATTTTTTAAATTTGCAACAGATCCTGTTTGAGTAAATTTGGCGATTAGATTTAGGACATACCTATGAGAGGTGTTCTTATCTGGGTGCCTTTCGTTAAATATTGCAGCAGTTTGTCGAGCACATTGGTTTTCGGCGCCGTAAATTAACACTATTTCAACTTTTTCAGCTAAAGTGTAAAACATTTTTAATAAATTGCTTTTTCACACAACTGGTAAGTATGGTAAACAATTCAATAGGTATCATGTCTTTTATTTTTTCTATCAAACATTTTTTTGCATTTTTTTATACAGAAAAGTTGAAAGGAATAACAAAACAAACAATTGCAGTTTTTATTTTAATGGTACGAAGCAGCAAACAGATTTTCCTAAATATTTCGACAACGAATCGATCAATTGAAAAAAAAACAAAAGCCGACGTGTAGAGATTAAAAAGACCTTCAAAATGAGGTATAACTCGATACCCCTTCCCATTTAAGATTTTGAAGTTGTCAACTCCCCCTGGCGAGGGGTGAAAGGGGGCGTGTTGCCTTTATGATAAAAAGTTGTCCCCTTCGATATATTTGTTGATGTGTCCCAGGATTTCTTTATAATACACACATTTCGAGAAAATTAGGGTGGGAAGTCCTGGAATGAACACCCTGTGATTTAACAAACTTTCGACGGAAGTCGCCATATTGAGAAACCACATTAGTGACATTAGTCATCAATTCTTGTGTCAACATAGATAACCTTAATAAACTGAAATGAGTCAAATTGAAAAACCACGTTAAAAAAATAGTGATTTTCAGTATTAGAAAGGTTATTTATGAGTATTGGTATAAATTTAAGTTGATATTTAGTTGTGTTATAAACTTTTGAATGTACCAAAATCTGGTATCAATTCTCTAACAACAAAAAGTACCACCTTAAAAAGATGCATATGAGAGTTTTTTGTTTCCCATTATTGAATAATTTAATGTACGCCTCTGGTTTGGTCGATGATTCTTCATACTGTTATGTTCTCTCCTCTCTTTTGTACCTCGTTGAGCGGTAATGAGGTTTGCTCACTAGTGAGTTATAATACTATTAATTGCTTAAAAGTAGTTGAATAGTTGATATATAATTTAATAGGAGTAGATAAAAATATAAATCACAATTGAGAAGATTTTTCTCAGTCTCGCATCTTATTATTAAAAATAAAGCTCAACTGAGAAAATATCTTCTCTATCGTGTTGTAGCTAGATGTTTTCTTGAACGCTAGTTAAATGCCAATATTAAAATTTGTCTAAGGTTAGTTCGACCCTATGCTTCTGCTGCACTTGGTATGTCAGACTATGGGAAGCTTTGGAGCCCCACGTTGGGCGCCAATTTGAAAATAGATGTCCACTTGTGCTCTAGTTAAAGGCCACTCAAGAATAATGCCGACAGAAGAGTTGTGGCTCGACCCACTGTCAGGGATTGTTGTTGGAACGGTAAAATGCAACTGTGCAATCACTGATAGTTTCGGACTCGTGTTGACACGTTTACCAAAAGTCTCTTATTTGCAGAAAATTTGAAAAAATTGTTTAACTTTACTATTCAAAAATTTGCTATGCAGATGTGCTTTATAAAGTTTTATTAGTTAAATGAAAAAAAAACAATTTAAGTGTTGAAATATGTATTGTACATGTTTTTTTACGGAGCACCAATTAAAAATGGATTAGTTTTTGTTTCAGTTAACAGTCACGCTCAACAGTTTCACTCTTCCTAAGTGTGTCAGTCCGTCAACCGTATCATTTATTCTTAACGTTTGGCGTTATTTATTTCTATTTAATTAAATTTATCATCACGCTCTTCACTCTCATTTTAATAAATCCTCAAACTAACAGTTTTCTTTTAAAATATTCGTAGTTTTAAGACTGTTATCTTCCTAAATATCACCCACAATGACCAATTCAAACTAATTAACTAAATATTATACAGATTTTGATAATTATAATGATTATAGTAATTATTAAGACCACTCAAGGTCCAATTCAAAAATCCTATAGGTAAATTTCGTGGTAATTTGTTTCTTAAGTCCATTTTCCACGGTGCTAGTTGACGTTGCAACTCGAAAAAGTTGCATGCAGCTTGGCGTTTTTTTTTTCGTTGGGCGCGTCGGTCGCATGAATTAGAACTTGCTCTATTTTCGAGCAAGAAGTCGCTGCGACTTGGTAACTTTTCTGGTGGATTTGGTCACACCAACCCAAAATTTCTATTAGCTCTCCGCTGTGACATTGCTGTTACTGTCAATCAAGTTGACAACACGTTACGTTTCCCCTATGCCTGGATGAGTCGCAGCAACAAACTATCGATATGCTGATTGTACTTTTTCTCGAAACGATTTGTCCCAGCAACAAGTCGCTGCGATTTGTCGCAACGTGGAAAATGAACTTTGAAGTATTTCCTATGAAACGTTTCGAAATATTCTTTTATCCAAATAGCTGGCTACTCTATATAACAAGTAACTGTTCTACAACTGTCAGCTTTATGGTGATTTCAACAAAAATCATTGGTCCTTCCTAGCTTAGATTTATTTTGATCTTCACTTAGCCATACTCCTATCCCTTAAGAGATGGGGTGGAATAAGATGCAGTCTTGCCAGGATCACCCTGGGCGACTCTGAGAAGCTGGCACCGAAGAAATATTTGGTAATGACCAGGAAAAACCTACGTTTAACAGTAGGATTTCTGACTTGCCACTGTCAAATAAGGAAACAACTCCATACTATGGGGCTAGTGGACACACCTCTATGCAGGATGTGTGAACAGGAAGATGAATCTGTCAGGCATGTCTTATGCGAGTGTCCGGAGTTATCGTCAATAAGAGATTGTGTGTTCGGAGGGTCTTGGCCTACACATTCCGATATAAAGGAGATGTCTCCTAGTGACCTGTCCACCTTCCTGAGAAGGACAGGATGGACGATGACCTAGGAGGACAACTCCTTGGGAGGATGTACAATGGGTCACACGTGGCCTAAGTGCTGTGATCCTACAATCACACTCCCTACTCCCTACAGATACAGATACATCCATACTCCTATCCTTAAGCTAGCCATGGAATTCTTTAATTTTATTAGCTGTCTACCGTCAAAGTCATCGTCTGTTTCAGTCTTTAGACAGTACAAAATAAGATAAATATAGCCCGATAGAATGACAACATACATCATATTCCATCAATTCAAAGGCTTGCACATTACCTTGGTCTTAGTAATAGAAATTGAAGGTTAGAAACTTTCAAGGTCAAGTCTTGGCATTCATACTAAGTTATACGTAACGTATATGTATGATTTAATTAAGCTAGTGCTAAGTTTAAGTTTCGACCAACCAAAATTTCCACAGTATAAATGGTAGCGAACTTCTGTATATACAGGGTGTCCCACGACGATTAAGACAAGTAAGTAGATAATTATAATTTTGGGGGTGTAAATTAGAGCAAATGTTGCATCTTTGCTTGTTATTGTGTTACCCAACGAGGTATTTGTTTCTGGTCACGTGACGTCGCATTCAAAATTATTAATGGGACAACCTGTATATTTGTGCCTTTCTGTGTTCCTCCCGATAAAACAATTCCATAACTAGCACACTTGGGGTCTAGAGTGATTAATTCAAGAGCTACAGGTACTTAAAGGATTGTAAGTAAAAAAATGCATAATTGAATCCCCTGTAATTTTCGGCCATCTTACATTCGTACGTAATGATCAAAACAAACCAATATTGTCTTATTGGAACTTTTGTCATTATCATGACAAACTTGACAATAGGCAGTATTTTTTATAAGATTTTATATGCTACTTTTTAATCGATATTTAATAGGTAAACAAGTTTTTGTAGAAAAAACACAATTTTGTGTAATTTTCCTCCATGATATAAACGCAGTGGCGTAGCGTGCCATCTTGGCGCCTGGGGCAGGAGACCCCTTTTGCCGCCCCCATATTCTATAGGTGCTTAATTAAAATTAAATTTCACAGGCAATTAGGTACTTTTTATTGAAGGTAGAATAGGATGAGCGGTTCTACAAGCGGATTTTACGAGCCTTACGAGCAGCGAAGTCAGAAATAACTTTGTCAAAATCAATATTAGCAGCCAATTCTTGTTCAATCGACAATATAGCCAAGTTTGATAGTATAGCGGAGCTCATAGTAGATCTGAGGTGATTTTTTATTAGCTTCAACTTCGAAAAACTTCTCTCACAACTTGCAACACTAATCGCCAAAGTCAAATATAATATGCGAATCAAGATGACTATATTTGGAACCGAAATTCCAAGATTCAGTTTTTGAATGAACTGGAGGAGCTCCAGTGGTCCTTTACCACTTATATCTTCCTCTGATTCAGAACAGGAAACAAACTGCTGGAGACATTTTGCCGCCCCCGCCGCCCCACCCACGCTACGCCACTGTATACACGTCGTTCCATTATTAACTTTCAAGTATTATTAATAGTATATTACGTAACGTGTGTGGTAAGGAGCGGCGGGTGCGTAATTCCGTGAGTGCGTAAAATGCTCTACAACACGAGTTACGTACTATACTTTACCTACGACCTACTTGTACTTGTATTTTTATAAGAAGCATAAGAAATAACAGTTACATAATTAGACGTGCTTGGTAAACTCCATCTCTATTACTCTATTTCCAATGAAAGAAGCACATTAAAGAACTAGTGTTTAATCATTATTAATATATTGTTGATAATCGAAAGTCCATTTTTCAATTATAATCAATACATATACATAGCCCTTTGGGCTTTTCATAGTTAAACGTGGCCATATCTAATGTTTTCAAATAGTAAATTTTGAATAAAATGGAGATGTTTATTGACAGTTGCTAAGATGGTGCTAGGGAAGCCGTGCGATTTACTTTACAGTGCGTAATAGACGTCATTTCATTACATTGATACCGACTGTGTGTTATTGACTGATTACAGGGAGGGGTCGTAGGTAAAAATTATAATATTGGTTTGTCTTAATCATTACGTACGAATGTAAGATTGCCGAAAATTACAGGGGATTCAATTATGAATTTTTTTACTTACAATCCTTTAAGTACCTGTAGCTCTTGAATTAATCACTTTGGACCCCACGTGTGCTAGTTAGTTGGAATTGTTTTATCGGGAGGAATACAGAAAGGCACAAATATACAGGTTGTCCCATTAATAATTTTGAATGCGACGTCTCGTGACCAAAAGCAAATAACTCATTGGGTAACACAATAACAAGAAAAGATGCAGCATTTGCTCTAATTTACACCCCCAAAACTATAATTATCTACTACTGCCCAATTCGGATGTATTACTTGTCTTAATCGTCATGGGACACCCTGTATAGTGGACGTAAAATATTTTTATTGTAGCCACCGAATAGATATTATCTATTCGGTGTTGCAGCTATCTAATCGTGTATCCCCTTTAAGTTATATAGCGGACTAAGAGAGTATCGTATCGAATTACAGTCGAACAAAGAGCCGACAAATTTAAGCTCGCATTATATCTATTACGGCAAGTATACTTAACGCATCTAACTTATAATTTCTGCAGCTACATCTGGAAAACCTTAATTACTTTGCCTGTTGTTCAAAAACGTTCGATTAAAACAGCTTTTTAAACACATTTACGCCGACCCTGCTTCTTGTGTTTGTTAAATCTATTTTTATACATATCCAACATGTGAACTCCAACAACAAAGTACATCTGCTCGTTGAATGTTTCTGCAACAACTGTTTTTTATCAAACATTGAAATGTACAGAAGGATTTGTTACACATATGCAATGTCAATGCCTTGAATGTGTAAAGTTGTTTACCGAAATCTTCCTTTATATTTGTACGGGATATATAACTAGAGTCAAACTAGTATATTCAATATTTAAACGTAAAGCGCTACACACACGCAATAGGGGTGTTAAGTCTATTTCACACTAAAAGTTGTCCGGCTTGCCCGGTACGGCACGCTAAAAAAACGGAACGAATGAACTCCATGCAAGTCAATGTAGATGGACTCCGTTTCACACAGGTTTTACATAAGAAGAAGTCACGTGCAGTCGTATGCGCGAACTTGTTGTCATAACCAACGCCATATTTGTAAAGTTTTTTGTAGGTCACAAAATTAGAGATTGTCATCTGGGTAAATTTTCCTGTAACTACAACAAGTTTTTTTGTCTTAAAATATTCAAAAATCAAAAATTTCCGACAGTAAATGATTGCTTCGAACACAACCCTAAATGTCAATAATAAAATTGCTGTCGGCATGAAACATGTAACGCCGTCTTGTAACGCCAATGGCATGAAACGGTTGTTACGAGACCTCATAGATAAACAAGACCGATTTTGGTTTCTGCGCAAGTCAGTTGGCAAACTTCACGTGGCTTCTTATGTGAAACGGACTCTACGTATAGTTCTTTTCAATACCTAAGAAACTGACTTGACTCGACTTTTCAGATTTACCGTGCAGTGCCGCACTACACCGGATGAAAAAGAAGAAGAAGTAAATAAAGTATTTATAATAAGAATGACCCTAAAGCCAAAAAAATAAATACGACCCTGTCACGGTCATTAGTTGTCATTAGCTGTGATTAGTTGTCATAAGTTGTCATAAGTTGTCATTAGTTGTCATTAGTTGTCATTAGTTGTCATTAGTTGTCATTAGTTGTCATTAGTTTTATGGCTTTATTACTACATGTCGTCTCAGGTCAGGTCAGTTTCTTAGATATTGAAAAGAACTATACATTCATTTGGTAATGAATAATAGGTGAAAATGATAGTGACCCCAGGGGTCATTACCAGGAATTATAATTTCAGTTAAGGTCACATAATAGGATAATGAACAAGTACCTTTACGCACCCATCCATCACTCGAAAAATTGAATTTCAAATATCGGAATAAGGAAATCCAAAAAAAGCTCGGAATTGCAAAAAAGATATTTTTATTGATTTGAATACATTTTATTATTATAATTCGACAGGATTTAACTATCAATCTTATAAAACTTTCATTTCAACAGGTAAAGTGCTCATAAATAAAATATTTTGCAAAGTACTTGGAAACATATTTAATGCAGGAAATTAGAATTAAAAAGTGAGCACGACCTCATACTATCGATAGATGTGACGATTTGTCATTCAGATTTCTAAGCATTGAAAAATTAAAAAGAAACTTCTATTAACAATAATATTCAAGCCATGTTTACCCCTTTTCTTCCTTACGTAAAAACATTTACAAAAGCAAATGTAGAGCAAATACAGGAAGCATAAAGACCGTTGAAAAGGAAAGTAAAAGGAACTGGATTAAAACGAAACGAATGTAGGTAGAGAAAGATTAAATTGAAATTACTTTATTTTCTATTCTATTAATAAACGTATTTCCATGTTCACTATCGATACATAGACACACTGTTGGTATATATTCAGGCTTGTCCTGAACAAAGAGTATCATGACATTGAAAGATAACGAATTAAAACACATTAAACACTCCAACATATCAGATTGTCGAATAAATTATAGATTAACAGTATGTGTGAAGGTATATATACTTATTCTATAGTCTGCAAGTGATGAAATGATCAAATATAGTGGAAAACTAATTATCTTTTTCTTTGTAAATAGTCGGCAAGCCGTCAACTTAGAGAACTGCCTACGTGACTACACAGGAATATAATATTATTCTCTCTAGACTGCTTGTCGGCGAGTAGTCAGTCATAGGCGGAACGTCGGTATCGGCAGGCAAGGTTTTTATTCGGGTTCAAATGATGTTTTGTAAAGTTTTATTACATAACAGTGAATACTATTCAAAAATGTGTGCTACTTTTATTATTATTTAAGTCGAATAAAACCCAAAAAAAGTGAATGGAATAAATACAACGAGAGATGAAACTTTAAAAATATATTAAACTAGCGAAACTAAGTAAAAAACATGTCAAGCATTTCAGGAATTAAACAGTGGTTAATTTAAAAACCAACATCCTAAATAGTATCAAAGTAAACCGCATTAAAATTGAACTATTTTATGATATAAATTGTTTACTAAAAGTCGGCCAATATTTAGCTGTCGATTGCATCATTTTTATTACTAATTTTTATTTTACGTATATCTTGGCACACGAATGATGTAAATATAGTTTTTCAGTTCGAGTTAGGATGATGAAATTTTAATACAGATACCATATTATTTTTCTCAAGTAGTTTTTAATTTAATGTTTATCTTTAAAAAAAATAACAAAATTTAACACATACACTTATCGATTATTTATAATAAGAGCAATAACAGAAATGTTTATTATGAAACAATTTGAACGATTTGTAGTTGGGTTTATATACCAGAAACATAGCAGACATTTATCGATAAAAAGGTAATTTTTTTGTAAATGATCGCCGCTAATATTGTTGGCGATACGATGCGGACTCAACAAGGAATGTTGCCTACACAAGCAAAACGATTGTAATTCACACAAGTTGTCTAGGTTTTCTATTTGGAGTACATCGCCCTTGAACTGCTGGCCGTCTTGGATCTTGCTTCTTCCGGTAGCTCCTCAACGAAATATCATAATTTCTTAATTTCCTTCGCTAAATATTTTTCCAGTATCCAAAAATTGCCTTTATTTTTTATATTATATAGAGCAAGTTGAACATTTTTAGTACCTTGGAACAACAGTAGACGAAAACGGAACACAAGAAGCAGATATAATGGGATAATAGAATAATAGGATAAAATGAAAAACATAGATAAAAGAAAAGACCAATAAAGAGAATATGGTAAGCAAAAATTGAAAAAAATAAAAAAAGGGCAAACCAAGAAAAACTTGGGATAAGGTAATATGGTTGAAATAATACCCTTCTTGATGTGCGTCATCGATTGTTAATGTCCTTCTAACACATTACGTTGAAAGAAATGGAAAAAAGGCAGGTCTGTGATTAATCCTAATCAAAATATCACAATAGTTAACCGTTTAAATGTAATACAAACGTTATCTCTAATATTTAACTTCCAAAAATTTGATTGGTTGATGTTTAGATTACGGGCAAGCGCAGCCTATTAATCGCGAGATAAAAATACTATGAAGGCGTAACTTTCGTAGCGGCAATGTGTCTTACGTCTTTTTCTACTGTCACACTGACAGTTCTCGACAGGTCTGTACTTTGTTGTTTACGGTCAATTAATATTTATGAAAAGTGAATATTAATCATTGTTTTATTTATTTAAATGATACAAAATTATGCATAGATACACGGAAAAACATCAGCATTTTGAAATTTCTCAAGTATTTTTAATTAGAAAAAGAAGCTGCTTATTATTAATTAATTTCATAGCTTTTTCGAATTTGGCTGATTTAGATTCTGGTGATTTTATTTATCAAATTTAAAGTTTGCTATATGTCAAAATAGCAAATAAGATAAACGACATGCCGAAAACCCGGATATACGTCACAATCGATGACGCACACCAAGAAGGGTATTATTACAACCATAGCTGTATTACTGGATAAAAGAGGAAAAAGCTGGATAGAAACGAAGGACTTAGCTCAAAATAGGAAAGAGTGGAAAAAATTCGTGAAGAGTAGCTGCCACACCCTACACCACTAAGTGGTAGAAGGGAGTTAAGATTATATTTATATTATATTAAGCAGTGTAAACATTGTTTAGACAAAAATAGACAGCTACCAAAAAGATGGAACTGTCAGACAGCACCAATACAAAAATATTTGCAAAAAGTAGGTTTGCAACCCGGTTGACCTTACAGGGGTTAAAAGTAGGCCAAAGCTACTCACTGCACTTCACTACAGGCCTGACATTTTTCTCACATAAATTATATTATGGTCCTTTTTTATTGTGAAATTTGTTCTGTTTGTATTTTCTATGCACAGGGTACAACAAACTTTTGGTGTATTGGAACTATCAATCCTTTCTTGCTCCTCAAGATACATTCTATTTAAAATCAGGTCACAAACCGAACTGTGGTTAGCCAAAATGAAAATGCAGTGTGATTCAACGAAATAAAAGATTGAGATGCGCTCTGGAACGGGAATGTGTAGTGTAGCACGTTTAGATTTATATTTTGTTTTTGATGGCAAAGTTTGTTGAAACAGTGCAGTATATGTAATTCGAATTGCTCATGGTCGTCTATCAGATCTCCGTAAAAAGAGATATAAACGACTTCGTAAGCAATAAAAACGTAGAGGCTTGAAAATAATTAACTGTAATGAACTAATACCTTTAATAAATATAAGTAAATGTTTATATTAAAGTCTAAAAATAAAGTGGTTAACGTAAATGGACAGAATTAATTAACAAATAAGAGACCATCTGATAAATTATTTTCTTGTAAAAATAGAATTTGGATTAACGTTTTTGTTTTATTTTTAAACTTAAATTCAACATGTTTTTAATTTGGCAGGTTAATAACGTTTCAATTAAAAAAAAAACCTTTAATTTCAGCCTTTGTGCGATCATAACATTTGGAACATCTGCCAAAACGTCAGTTAAAACGAACGTATTACGATAGTCGAGCGTGTTGCTAATATTTCATGGGACTAGGAAAACAGCAGCAAAACAGAGACAATTTATTTTCACCCAGCAGACTACATCGAGTTCAAGATTTGTTTCCATCTATTTCCGATCTATGTGTGTATTGTAAATATTTATGGAATAAATTTTAGTTATGTTTGAATTTAAGTGACATAACAAAATACGTTGTAGAGTACAGGATGGTCATAATTCGAGTACTGCAAGCGCCAAACGTAATGGCGTGCGATCGCGCAAGTATATACTCTCCCAACTAAATAACTATTGGATTACGGTAAGTCCCTTGCCGGTCGGTGTCGTACCTATAACACAAAAATTATTCAGACAATGCCAAACGTCCACAGAACTGGAGGAAAACTAATGATAGTAATGATACACACACACACACACCTCTATCAAACCCGTCCCTTCCAGGATGCACTTCTCTAGGAGCAATGCATCCCGGGAAGAGCATTCCTCCACTCCTCATCTCTTCCGATGAGGCCTCAGTCCTATCTGCTGGGCTTGTCCATCTTCTTTTCTTGGTTTATGGAAAAGTTCTGGCGTTCATCTTTTCTTCTCGAGGTAGTGATAGTCACTTTTCTCTCGCTGGTCTTCTTGATTTTTCGTCGCTCGCGGGGTGTGTGCATGTCGCTGCCTCAAAAAGGTACAAATCCTTAGCCGACGTACTGCGCCTAAAGACGACCTTGGAGAGGGGATCCACTCTTGTTAAAACTGGCCTTACTAGCTTTCCTGCCGGTCTTTTCTATGGACAGGCAGGATCTCTAAGTAAGTGGTCTTCTTTTACTTACCTGTTGGTGTTTGTCCTCATTGCTGTCCTTATTCTAGCTGTTTCCTTGGTCGTGCGTGTTTGTTATAGTCTTCTCTGGTATATTCCGTGAGTTCTCTCAGTTGAGTGTTTGGGTGTGTCCTCAGTTCTTCGAATCTTCTCCTGGCTTTGGCTTTCATGACTTCGATGATCTTCTTCTGGTCTAATTCCCGATAGAGCTGATCGTTCCTGACGTAGTATGGTGTGACTGTGGCTTGTCTCAGGCAGATGTTTTGCTGAGCTTGTACCTTCTTTCGTGTGCTTGGCGCTGCGTGTCCCCAGGCTATGGAGGCATACATCAGGATGGGTAGGATGATTGCGTTGATCAGCTTAATCTTCGTTTTTAGCTCCAGGTTGGATCTCCGGCCTATGAGTCCAGCCAGTCGTCCTCTAGCTTGTCTTGCTTTGTTGACTGCGTATTCGACGTGTTCTCTGAAGGTCAATCCTTGGTCCAAGATGACTCCTAGGTACTTCGCTTTGTTACTCCATTGTACTTCCTGTCCTGACACTTCGATGTTTTCTTCTGGTATTTTCCTCCTCTTCTTGAAGTAGACTGCTTGGGTTTTCTCTGCATCGACCTTTATCTTCCACGTCGTACACCAGTCGTCTATGCTTTCAACGGCTTCTTGTAGTCGTTGTGTCACCATAGCTGGTTGGATGCTTCTTGTCACTATGGCTGTGTCATCTGCGTAAAGGGCCATCATGGTGTTCGTCTTAGGAATGTCTGCCGTGTATATGTTGTAGAGCAGTGCTGACAGTACTGCTCCTTGTGGAACTCCTGCTTCTGTAACTCCCAGTTCGGATTTGGTTGGTCCTCTCTTGATCCTGAATGTCCTGTCCTTCAAGTAGCTGTTGACTAGTTTGGTGAGTGACGTCGTGTATCCTGCTTCTTTCATCTTGTAGATCAGACCTTCGTGCCGGACTCTGTCGAAGGCTTTGCTGATGTCCAAGAAGATGGCTCCTGTTGATTGGTTCCAGTTGAATCGTTGTGTTGTGTATTCCACTAGTTTCAATACTTGGTCTTCTGCTGCGTGGTGTTTTCTAAATCCGAACTGTTCTTCTGGCAGTATTCCTATGGCTCTTGTCTCCTCTTGTAGTTTGTTCAGAATGACTCGGCTATCTTACTCATCGCTGGGAGTAGGCTGATGGGTCGATAGTTCTGAGGAAATTTTGGGCTTTGTCCATTTTTGTTCAGCATCACTACTGCTTCTTTCCATGCCTTTGGGAAGTGCTTGGTCCTAAGTATTCCATTGATGATGGCTGTCAGGAATACCAGTCCTCGCTTTGGCAGGTGTTTCAGCGCGTTGTTGCTGATGCCGTCTTTGCCCGGCGCCTTTTTGATCTTCCTCCCTCGGATGATGTAGGCTACTTCTTCAGGTGTGGTATAACCTAAGTTCTCGTTGTTATCTTCGTTGTTGAGGTAGTTGTTCACTGTCTTTTCGAATTGATCTGTGAAGTCCATGTCTTCGTTTGGGAAGTCGTTCGGGGTGAACTGGAGCTCCATTTTTCTTCTGAAGGCTTCTGCTTTCTCTTCGTCTGTTTTTGCTATTCCGTTGTCTCCGTGTAGGGGTGGTATTGGTTTCCTGTCTTGTCTAAGGAGTTTTGCTAGCTTCCATAGTCCTGGTTGATCCATTGGTAGTTCGTCTACGCATCTACACAGAGCATTTATATGTCTTTCAAGAGCTGTAGTGGGAGGTAACATAGAAAATGAGTTTGTGCGCAAGGGGGCGGGCTCGACATCACGTTTGGCGCTTGCAGTACGTCACCCAGTAAGATATACGTCTTGAGCTCGACGAGTCTTACAACTGAGATTTTTTTATTCCAGCCAAGTATGAGCGAAAGTTGTTGACATGAGTGGTTTGCTTCGACAATTTGAGGTTGGAAATAATTTCCAGCAATTTCTCTTGGAAACTTTCACTATCAATATATGTATTTCCCCCACAGACTGGAACAAATACCTTAATGAGCCTTCCTGTACATATAATATGTCATTTTGTACGTATCTCCCTACTTCTGGAACTAGAAAATGAAAAGAGCGTACGCTCGTGAGTGTTGTCTTATTGCTTTCTGAGAACTTATAGTTACGGCAAGTCAAAAAACATCTGTTCAACATCTCTTTGTTCGTTTGAAATAAACTCTACACAAACTGTTACTATAGAGGTCCGCTTCACAAATTCATAGATAAAAAAACTAAACCACATGACGTTCATACTAATTATTTTGAAATTTTAATTTACTCAAGAGCCAAAAAAAAAATCGTTTATGCTCTCATATTTAAAATTGAAGCTAGTTTTTTTTGCACACCCACCAGAGATGGGTTCTTTACACTCGGTGTCCGTCAAGCGGTCTAACAATTCCATTGGCTCTAGAGCGAATATGATATAATAATTATTTCATCATTTTGCAAAGGCGAAAATAGATATAACGAATGTAGCCAGAATATTATTTGTTCCTGGAATCGTTGTTTCAATGTGTTTAAATAATATACAGTTTTTGTTTTAGCCAACGGTGATTGATTTTTTAAGTTATATGCCAAAAAACGCCACTGAACAAAAAATTCTTGCATAGAAACTGTGTATCTAGAACCAAATATACAATAGAAAAACAATATAATTAAGATTCGTGATTAATTACACTACACTATTTATACATTCACTAAACAGATTAGATGAATAGCTTACAATACTGCCAACATACCTTGTTAGTAGCCATCATCTCCAAGTTAAAAACAGTGGACTTATACGAATGACAAAACAATTAAAGTAATTCATAAAAGATATGACAACATCTGAGTAACAGTATATTTAAATGAGTTTAGATAGCCCTCGTAGAAAAAAAAACTAATAGCTGAAAGTCTGGTGATCTAGCTGGCCACTCAATCAACCTATGTATTGGTTTCATTAAGTACGCTATATTGTCAATAAAGTATTGCATTGTTGTAGTGTAGAAGTTTAGGCAGTTTTTAACTATTCAATGCAAAAAATGTTTTTAAAACAATGTCTATGAAGTCTGTTATAATGTTGATACAAATAATTATATCTAAACAAATGGTTTTATAATATATGATGGCTAAGTTTTGTCCTCAGTAGTTTTTTAAAGGAGACTTCAAAACAATTAATGTTTTTTGGTTTCTTCCCATTTGAGTGCTTTTATAATTTGGAAGCCTCGGGCAAAATGTCCCAGCTGTTTCCCCCTGACAGCGACCCTGACACACCTTGTGGATTTTAATATTTAAAAATTTTTCTAACTAATACATATTTTCAAATACTAATTAAAAACAATTGTCATGTTAAAACACGTGAAATCACTTTAATAAATTATTATAATAAGTACCCTTTACAAAGGAAAGTTTCTAGAAAAATCGCACCTATATAAAGATAAAACGTAACCTTGGAATTTTCAAGTTTGTATAAATATATCATATTTTGTTAGTCATCGTCATTTTTTAGGTAACTGATATGACTCAATTAAAAATAATTACCAATTCTTATATTTTTTTATTTTAAATATTCGTAATGCAGTCTTATTTATTACAATAACGAAACAAAGCATATTTTTGGAACTTTAGTTCTTTAGTTACGTCAGGTAATGTTTGAGCGACCAGGGGTCGTGACGCAAAAGATCTGACCGTTACGCGTTACTTTACGCTACGTTATGTTACGTTGCTTTCGTTATGTGCCTTGCTTGCGTGCTTGTGCCTCCTTAGTCTCTCTCTCGTTTACGAAGCAGCGATTCATATGCTCCGGCCGGGATTCGAACCCGGGCTGCCCGCGTGGAATGCGAGCATTCTACCACTGAACCACCGATTCTATATTAAAATTCTATGCAAAGCTGGTATTCGCAGTGCTGGTGATCTACTTCAATTTGTTCGGATAAATTTTTACTATTATTTCCATAATTTTTTTTGCGCGATTAAGGGGTCTAGCACATTTACTTTTCGAAATACAGGGTGTTGAAATTTGGAAATTTGGATGTTTTAATTCGATAACTTTAAAATGCATGGATAAATTGATTTGACATTTGGCAGGTTGTTTTTAAATGTAAAAGGGCATATTTAGATAGAAATAGTAGTTTGTGCAACTAGTGTGGATATGATGGCCATATCGCACGAGGACGAAGTTTGAGCACGACGCCGTAGGCGGAGTGCTCAATCGTTCAAGTGAGATATGGACAATCCACACGAGTCAAACAGCATATTTTTTCTACGACCCTCTTAAGAAAAAATCTAGAAAATAAAAATTTCTATAAACTGTAATATAACTTCAAATTGAAAATTTAACAATTCCATTTTATGTTTCCACTAATTTTTTTGTGGTAAACGTACAGTTCTTGAATGTCCAATTTGTATAATGCTATGGTTTCCCTTTTTAAATATACGATGCTGTTATAAGTAGATGTTGCCAGTCGGACTCCCTCATGAAGGGTACCGTACCATTATGTATAATAATGAATATTCTGCTAAATATTTCAAACGTCTACCTGTTGTCGTTATTAATATCAAGCAGAATAATTATTTAAAAATAAAATTAACAATAAAAAAAAACTTCTTCACGGGGAATCGAACCCGGGTCTACCGCGTGAGAGTCTGGCTTGCTTACTACTCCATCACCGAGGAATGTGCAAATTGTTTATCTATAACGTCACATAATGTATTACATAATTTTTGCTTAAAAGGAACTAAAGTTCCTTCCGTGTGTCCCGCGACACGTTCCACCTTTTTTTTGAACAATCAATTTCATTTGTACATTTGTTCTAATTATTTTTTTAATTTGCATAACATTTTAAAAATAGACTAACCTTGAAATATATTATTATGTCAGAGCATTAAATATTAGTTATATTGATATAGTTTTCTCCATCAAACTTTGCCAAATTATCCTTTATTTTCTCACTCATAAAAATTCTAGAGCTTCTTCTTACCATTAACACCGCTAAGACTATACATTTTGTCGAAATAATAAGATAGGTATCCCCGCAAGTAATGCAGATAAATTTCAAATTTGCTTGGAAATCCTACAATGGATGGGCAGACAAAACATACTGTCCCTAGTCTGGGTACCCAGACCTTTCATATCAAAAAGTTGCGATGATGTGATTAGATTAATGTTTTTTCGACGATAGGGTAGGAAAATCCGCACCCCTCTCAATATAATACTGCTGAGTCTAGTAATTAGAACGGGCCTAGACAAGGAACTCTAGCATCACATGAGGGAACACATAATAAATCTGCGAACTTGGTAGTGCAGAGGCTCTTGAAAGCACATTCATTTTAATCACAGCAGGCAAAATAGCGGCTACCAAAAATATGCTACCCAAACCAAAAATAAGCCGCCCAAACCAAAATTATGCTGCCCAAGGAGTTGTAGACGTCAAAAATGGATTGCATGTATGTATGTATTTCGGGGTGACATTCACTGAGACCTAAAAGATCTATTGTGCCTCCTTACTTCTACTTGGTTTCTGAGGAGAGTCTCAGAAACTAGTAGTTTCCTTAGTCCTATTTCCCGGAGGAATTTTAGGATGTCTGCAGGCTTCAACTTAGGTAAATGTTCCTCTTCTATCCAGTAATCTTCCAGGTGCTGTGCTCTAGGATTCTGAAGTGCTGTGCAGTTGGAAAGTATGTGGATGGAGGTTTCTTTTTCCATGCTACAAAATCTGCATTCTTTTTCCTCCACTATTTTGAGCTTTTTCAGGTGCCCATTCAGGCGACAATGTCCCGTCAGGATCCCTGTTAAGTTTTACTTTGACTTATGCATTCTTTTGATCTCAACAGGTTGTAGTCACCCAGAAGAGCCTTTGATTGTATAAGCCGTACTAGTTCTTCCCGATGGTCAGATCTTCTTTTTTTCTCGGCTTAACCTATTTCTTCCAATTTTACATTGGGGCTGATTCCGCAAAAGGGTTCAGGCCCCAGAGAGGTATTTCAGTCCCCCTCTTTGCTAGTTCATCTGCTATTTAATTTCCTTCTATTCCAGTATATCCTGGAATCTATAGTATATTGTTCTCGCCTAGCTCATTGAGTTTGTCTAGGCATTCCCAGACCATTTTGGAACTGATTACACAAGAGCTCAGTGCTTTTATGGCTGCTTGACTATCCTACACTATGATAATCCTTTGTCTTCTGTATCCTTTATCAATATTGAACTGGGCGTACTTTTTTATGGCGTGAATTTCCGCTTGAAAGATACTTGTGGTTTTTCCCAAGCTTCCGGAGTGTTTGGTTCCTGGCCCGAACACTCCTATCCCAGTTCCTTCTATTGCTTTTGAGCCGTCTGTGTACCCTTGAATGACATTCTTTCCAAGTCTGGTAATGGTATTTGGATCCCATTCCTTCTTGTTGCTTAATTCCGTAACGAATTTCTTTAAAAAGTTATACTTTTTCATCATACCGTCTTGTGGCATGTTCCAGGTTGTCTGATTTCTAAGAAGTGAGGAGGTTTTTTTTGTGGTGGTATGGAGATATTTTTTTTAAATTGACGGTACTTACATTCAAAAAACCGTAATTAAGTAATTGAAAGTGTATACTGCTCTACGTGTATATTGCTTAAATAAAAATAAAATATGCAGTCAACATAGCTCATGAGCTATTTGCCGTTAGTCAGAAACTTCTAGAATATCGGGTATTGCATTAAATTATTAATTTGTTTTGTTTTTTTCTGCTATTATCGACATCTCTCATACCTACGTCAATAATTTCATCATTTTTTTTTAGCATAATCGTAATGGTTTTCCATATTCACGAAAACAAAAAATAACCTAATAAAGATAACTGTACCGAACTTGTAAATATGTTTTCTAAAAATATTGAATGCGTTAACGTCGATGTTGGGAGGTCCATATACATAAAACTATATCTATTTCTAGAGAAGAATGAAGAATGAAGAATGTTATGTTCTGATCTGATCGACACATTATTTTTTGTATTGTATTTGTCTAATAACTTCGTTAATATCAGTAAAAATGTCATCAGTTGTCTATGAATAATTGGCAATCAAATATGAAAATTTATCTGCAGATGATTATAAAAATAATCAAATTATATTTAAGTCACGTGTTTTATCAACGAATTCGAAATTAACAATCATAATAAATGCTGCAATAAATTATTTTTACTATTAATGCAAAATTCTTTATTGAAATATCATCAATTGTTTCGGATTTTTTTATTTTATAACAAAAAATGTTAATAATACAAATTCATTTGTAATTTATTTTTTATATTCCTGTTTCTGTATCTTAATCTCAAAAATATATTAATATTAAGAAACACGATTTTGAAAAAAAACTCGTTTTCAGGAAATGCAGACCTGGAAAAACTATGTTCCCAAGATATGTTATTATATAAGTAGCAAAGAAACTATATACAGGGTGTACCAATCTTACGACAAACTTCGGTATATGGGTTATATTAAGAGATACCAAAAAATGTTATTTAAAAAAATAGTAGATGTGCTGAAGGTCCATATTTTAAAATTATATCGGACTATACAGAGTGCTGCATAACTCCGTTACGAACCAAACATATGATTTTTCAAATGGGAACCCCTGTATATTATACCGAATTCGGATTGGTTACATTTTTTTTGAAGCTTTTGATATAAGGTTTTGCCACGTTATACAGAGTCCTTCAAAAGATATGGACACGTTTATGTGAAAATCGTAGGTAAATCAACGCTGTGTAGCTTGTACGTTAAAGAAGAAAAATGTATTTTGCCAAACAGAGTTTCGTAACATGATGCAATATCTCCGTAATTCATTCTAAACAAAACTAGCTACCAAAAGTATAATCCTAACCGTAATATTAAACTGAAGGTTCAAAGTGCTCATCGTTAACATCAATGCAATGCTGTAAGAGGGGGCCCAACTGATTGGCCAGCTCGGTCACCCGATTTAACAAAAGTATATTTATTTTTTTCGGGTCTTATAAGGAATAAATTTATAAAATCCCTGGCTATTAGAGATTACATGAAATGGATAATTAGTGCGGCATTTCGATCTGTTAACGTTGATATGCTGAGAAATGTTAGTCAATCATTTGAACTATTCTGCAGCATTGCATTGATGTTAACGGTGAACATTTTGAACCTTTAGTTAAATATTACAGTTGGGATTACACTTTTGGTGGCTAGTTTTGTTTAGAATGAATTATTCATTAAAATTTATCATTAATTAGGATTTTTTGTTACATACAACGTTTATTGCTTTCACATAATAGGTCAATAATAATAGTTTACAATAAATATTACAAAATAACTCTGTTTTTATAAACTTTGGGTATAGGGAATGCTTGACAAAAATTAAAGTTACATAATCGAAGAATCTATTTTTGCTGTGAAATACAGGGTGTTCCATTTGAAATAAGAAAGAAAATGACAGCTTCGAGTTTCCGTTTACCCTGTATACAAGAAAGAATATAATTGAAATTTAATAGGATACGGAGATATTGCATCATATTACGAAACTCTTTTTGGCAAAATACATTTTTTTTCTTTACCGTACAACAAGCTACAGAGCGTTGATTTACCTAAGATTTTCAAATAAACGTGTCCATATCTTTTGAAGGAGTCTGTATAACGTGGCAAAACCTTTTATCAAAAGCTTCAAAAAAATGTAACCAATCCGAATTCGGTATAATATACCCCATTTGAAAAATCATATGTTTGGTTTGTAACGGAGTTATGCAGCACTGTGTATAGTTCGATATAATTTCAAAATATGGACCTTCAAAACATCTACTATTTTTGTTAATAAAATTTTTTTATATCCCTTAAAATAACCCATATACCAAAGTTTGTCGTAAGATTGGTACACCCTTTATATATACAGGGTGTCCCAAATAAGAGTGACTGATTTTAAACATAAATGTCCATCTTATTAAATGCTCCAAAGAGATGGGGTTTTCACTAGTTTTACTAGTTTATCAAAGAGATTTTTTTAGGCTTGGCTGGCATTCCATCTCATCAACACAGGGTGTTTTACTAATGTTGGTCAAATTCAAAGGGGAAAATATGTATTTTTTTAAATGGATCACCCTATAATTTTTGATCTTATTCGAAAGAGTAATCATTCTCCTTTCCAAAAATGTATAGTTTTCTATATTTTGTTTCATTAACAACAAAGATATTCGAAGTTTCATGTAGTAGTACATTTTCAATCAGTAGTTTCGTATGAACGTATTTTGATGCCTAAAATCAACTCATGCTGTGACCGTTTGACGCATAACAACAAAATAAGCAATTTTGACACTAGTAGTTTCGTTAAGTCATATAAGTCGGTTTCGGAATGATCTATACAGTGAGTAAAAAAGCTCAAACTGTAAAAATTTATGCAGAAACGAAATCAATAAACAAGGAGGATATCCAGAAGGAAATTTATGAAAAATCCGCCGTCACTGAATATTATTAAAAAAATGTATGTACAATTTATCGAAACTGGTTGCATTGCTCTCTTAAAAAAACCAAGAAATAATGATGGTCTTTTAAACAAGTTGATGTCAATTAATGAAGTGCCACATGATAACGATCATAAAATTTCTATTCTTCCAATCAATTTGTTGTTATGCGTCAAACGGCCACAGCATGAGTTGATTTTATGCATCAAAATACGTTCATATGAAACTACTAATTAAAAATGTACTACTACTTGAAACCTCGAATATCTTTGTTGTTATTGGAACATAAGAAAAAAAACTATACATTTTTGGAAAGGAGAATGATTGCTCTTTCGAATAAGATCAAAAATTATAGGGTGATCCATTTAAAAAAATACATATTTTCCCCTTTGAATTTGACCAACATTAGTGAAACACCCTGTGTTGATGAGATGAAATGCCAGCCAAGCCTAAAAAAATCTCTTTGATAAACTAGTAAAACTAGTGAAAATCCCATCTCTTTGGAGCAATTAATAAGCTGGGCATTTATGTTTAAAATCAGTCACTCTTATTTGGGACACCCTGTATATGTGAAATTTAAACAAAAAAAATTTAACTTTCATTGATAGATCTCGAAATTGGAACGTATTAATACTTTTTTTGACATCCAAATACGTAGAACAAAAGCATAAGTCATCCTTTTATTTTGCTTTTATTCATATGTGGTTAGTATCTGTATTCTTCGTACTAATCCTTATCGCAAACTCTACCGGAATAAAAAAAAAGCCACCCACAATTGCACATACAGGTCGGTGAAACATCACACATTCAACCAACCGCAAGGCGAGTGTAACATCCTTTAAATTTCCTATTGATAATGCATAAATTAAAACAATAATTAACATATTTCATAAAATCGGTATCAGCGCAGTCATTATTAGTCACCACCGTATAAAGCTGATGCAATTTCTAGTGTTTTCTCTCCTAATCAATTTGCAAAGTGGATGATGAAATTTAAAAATCAATTTAATATAAAAAACATTTATTTTTTCAAATAAACACTAAGGTATATAATATAAGAAAGTTGATAAGAAAGTGAAATTAAGACTGATGATGATGAAATATTCGTAAATCTAGAAATCATTTTGTCATGTCGTACAGCACGTCGTTTACTAAGAATAATTACATTTTTATTGATAATCCAGCTATATTTTATTAAAAACCCATTTAACTGTAAAAACGTTCCGGTAATTTCTTGTTGGCTATTATGTGAATCAGATTTTTTATTAAATAATTTGGAAAAACGATTTAATTTGGGAGTGATAATAAATTTCCAGAAAATGTGGTTGAAATATACAAGCAGTTACATTGGGAAAGAAAAACACTTAGTATGTAGTTCCTAAATTACCCCATTTATTTGTTCTTACGATCTTTGAAGCCGAGATATAATCCTGTACAATTAATCGGCTTCAAAGGATACTTAGCTAACCGGTATGCTTAGCTAATCTTACCGGTAA
>CAJUYG010000060.1:472011-495176 GCA_910591675.1 Galerucella calmariensis | reverse complement strand
ACTCTTTCCTGCATTGAATTAAAGTATGGAAGTAGAAAAAATAGTGTATGCAACTCTCATTTAATGGCTATTAAGACACTCGTATTCGTTCCGAAGCCTGCTTGCTCGTGTCTTAATTTTCATGCTCATGTTGTAATAGGCATCATTAAATTGCAATAGCCATAATATACTTGTATTTTTACAATTCTACTAATATATTTACGAGAAATATGGTCTTACGGTATTTTCTTTTACACTTTACACTGTAATTATAAATTAAGAATTGGTGTAAAAAAATTTGGAAAAATATTTTTAATTACTTTTATTGAAAGGCGTTGTACGAATAATTACAAAATACGATCTATTAACTGTACTTTATTCCAGAATTTAATTGTTATTTTGAATTCATTTGGACAAAAAACGTGTTTTAAAAAATAATTATTGTATGTACTTTCAAATTAATGATGTTAAACTAGATTTGTTTTCACATTACCTGATCTATAAAATTAGAATGCGTTATTGACTGTATAAATACAGAATAATTAAACCTCATTAAATTACAAAAAAAAAGAGTTGTTTGTGATAATGGTAATCGATCAACTTATGACTCACCACTTGAACGCATAGGTAGTGTTGTTCATGAAAAATTCAATATCTTCCAATAGATATTTTTGTTGAATGATTTGCGGGATTCAATTTTTTGTAGTATAATTATTGTTTTTTTAATTCAAATATAAATAGTATATCAAGTCCCATTGTCAAAAACGTTTCGTAAGAAAAATCTTCTAGCAAACTGAGAAGTTTAATTTCTGTATTTGTGGTTAATCTGTCTGTATCTGTAAGAATTTATAGGGTGGGTGACCCCCACACCACTTAGGCCACAATTGGCCCATTGTGCAACCTTCTGATGCTCAGACTTCCTTCTGGCTCGTCATCCAGCCTACTTGTTTGAAGTAGGCGATAATGTCGCCGGAAGTAAGCTCCCTCATGCTGGCTTGTGTTAGCCTGTACTCACCGAATACAGAAAACCTAAATTGAGAGAGTGTCGAACATTCACAAAGAATGTGTTCGACAGTCTCATCTTCCTGTTCACATCCCCTACAGAGTGAAGTGTCGGACAGACCCAGTCTGTAGAGGTGTTTTCGTAGGTGGCAGTGACCGGTCAGAATACCCGTGGCTGTCCGAAGGTTCTGTCTGTTCATAGTCACGTATTTTTTGGCTACTTTGCTGTCCGGATACTGCAGCAGTTAATTGGCAAGCCTGCAACCTTCTGCATCGTCCCATCTACCCTTAAACTTATCAAGGGAGTGTTACTTTATTAGGTCAATCATAGCCGACGCCGACAGACCAATGAAAGTGCCAGGTCCCAAGAGTTTTTGGGAGGCTGCTTTCCTGCTAACCTAACCTTTCGATTTACTGTGCCCCTTGATCCAGCCTAGAGTAACTTCGTTGTTAATACAGGCTTCGATCAGGGACATGTGACACTCCAGTACAAGGCCTGATGTGATACGTGGTCTGTTCAGGGCTAGTAGTGCTTGTCTACTATCCGTAAGGATGTGAATTTTATTACCTGTGGTGTTTCTTTTGGTAATTTCTTTTGCGGCGATGTAGATAGCAGCCAATCGCCCATTTGATGTGTAGATTCAGAGATCTGGAGTAAATTCCACATCCTGAGCCCATATTAGTTTTAGAGCCATCCGTGAAGATGCGGAGTGCGCCTTTTTCTGATGTGTCTTCTCTGTTATATTTAATGATTACCTTGTAGGGCCTGTGAAAGGCATATTGTGGTGAGATTGCGTCCGTATTTGCCTGGGGACCTCATTGAGTGCCTCACGCCATAGGTTACGTCTCAATCTTCCAGATCCTACGTCAGGTTGTATACCGGTAGAGCGTAAGCGTGTCATGGTCATCAAAATAACCAACTTGATGTGTATGTCAAGGGGAGTGAGACCAAGGTTCACTTCCATCGCTCTGGTTGGTGTGGTTCTCTTGCCTCCTGTTGTATTGAGTCATGCTGTTCTCTGAATTTGATCCAGTTTACGGACGACTGTCATCTGGTTTGCTTTAACTCCCCAGGCAATTTCGCCGTACGTTAGCATAAGTCTGATGATGGCAGTGTAGATCCAGGCAGTAACCCTGGGTGACATTCTCCAGGTACGGCCGATGGTTCCGCGACACTGTTCATAAGAAATGTATGCTTTTTTACTCTGTTTTCTAGATGAGAGTTCCATGTTAACTTACTGTCAAATGTGACACCTAGGTATTTCACCTCTGATGAGAACTCAAGTTCGGTATTTAGGAGCTTTGGCACATGATGTTTTGCAAGCTTCCTTTTTTTCGTGAAATGTACCATTTTTGTCTTCTTTGGATTTATTTACAGTGAATGGTCTTTGCACCATTGTTCTATGATGTTGAGGGCCTCTTGCATTAGAGCAAAGAGTATCTCCTCAAATCTTCCTGTTAGCAGAATGACTAGATCATCTGCATAAGCTATTGTGTAGAAGGTGCCATCATTGAGGCGGCAGACCAAGGAGTCTAAGACCATGTTCCACAGTAGTGGTGAAAGTACCCCTCCCTGTGGACACCCTTTTACAATCAAGCCTTTGATGGTGACATCGTTTACGCTGATTTTCATTACTCTTTTTGAGAGCATGTTATATATCCAGCCATTTATGATTTGGGGGATATTCTTGTTGGCAAGTGCGTTTGTTATCTTGGGAAAAGTGTTTTTATTGAACGCACCTTCTATGTCTATGAATACACCCAGGTTGGACTCCTTGTTTTCCAGCGATCTTTCTATGCGGCCTGCCATAAGTTGAAGAGCTGAATCGGTTGATCTCCCTGTAGTGTATACATGTTGGTTTGGGTGCAATGGGTTGTGCGTTATCACTGAATCTCGTATATATTGTTCGCACAGCCTCTCCAAGGTCTTCATTTAAAACGATGTGAGGCTGATGGGTCGATATGCTTTTGGAGTAGAAAAGTCCATTCTTCCTGGTTTTGGTATGAGTACAACTTTGACTTCTCTCCAACCTTTTGGAATATACCTCAGTGCCAATGAGGATCTGAGGATTCCTACCAGGTGCGGCGTTAAAGCATCCAGGCCCCACTGAAGTAGAGCTGGATAAATGCCGTCTGTTCCTGGTGATTTAAAGGGGGAGAAGCAAAAGATGGCCCACCTCAATCTGTCCGCGTTGACGATCTGTCGCGCTATCCGCCAGTCATCGTCCGTCGGGTTGTGGTATTCCTCTTCCTTCCATGTTACCGTGTTAGCAATTTTGGTGTCAGGGAAGTGAGTTGACATTAATAGTTCAAGGCTTTCCTCGAGGTTGGCAATTTTTTTGCCATCCTCTTTGGTTAGTGTTGTGGTTAATAATTTTCTATTATTAATCTAGGTCAATAATGGACAAAATCAAATATTTTTATAATTCAGGGATAGTAGTTCAACTTGTGCAGCATAACTTTGTTTACCCAGGAGATTGTCAACATATTTGCTGCTTGAATTTACCTATCAACATTAAATTATTCGAATAAAAATGCCATTAGTTTGAAATTCGCGCTCAACCAAAAATGACCGAGTACGTTCATAATAAAGCGAAAACTGACAGTGTACTTGTCAGTCAGACGACGAGGTAAACGCTTCTCGTGATGCGTTTGTGAATTAATTTATTTTAATTTTATTTATTTTATTTTAATTTTTGTCTTAAATTTGGCTAGAAGTGGAAAAAATTGTATATACACCATTGTGGTGGAGACATTTATAATCCTCGTGATATAACATAACCTTAAAAATATTTATTTAAATCCATCAATATTTTTTTTATAAAGGAATAGAGGTCAATATAATAGTTTTATTCTATTATAACTCCTTACAAATTTGAAGATTACTTTTCAAAAAGTAGACCGTTTACTAAAAAGAAACATCTATTCACTATTCTTTTGGTTTTAGACAACTCAAGCTATTACAAGCAATATTACCAAAAAGCCCCGACGAACAAAAAGAGTATATGTACGAAGAAGCTCAGAAAGAAATGAATAAGATGATCAAAGAAAGAGACATAGAGAGAATGATTTACTATTTAACAGAGGTAAGAATAAATAATTTTGGTTTTAATAGAAAATGGGTAAAAACAACGTTTTTAAAAAGATATTTTTTGTCATGACGTACAGAGTGATAAAATGAAGGAGTAAGTCGACTGTATCTTCGAAACTAATCATCGTAAAGCTTGTGAAAGAGACTGATATTATGAAAACATAAGGCGTAATCATTATATCATTCATAATTTTTGGGACAAGCATAATGGGCTAGGTAACCACCAGACTGGAACATCCTTGTCTCCAAATGTACCTATATACATCTGACAGCATTCGCTAAGAAATTTATACGGGTTTTATAATCCAGTATACCTTCCAGAAAATATGATAATTTTCGTCCTAAAATGCCACACCAAACGTAAATGCTCCAACAGCTCTAATGTTGTATCCAGTGAGGATTAGTTGGTGTTTGTTAAATGGAGATTAGCTAGTCTATCGTTAGATATGGCAGATTAGTAATTATTCTAAAAATAGTGACCGTTCAACTAAGAAGTAATAACTACTTCCCGGGCTATAGGCACCGACGGCTATTGAATTACACTTCAAAGTCAAACGGGGTTGGTATATCTACAAGATATTTAACACCAACCACGACAAAATTACAGGAAACTGTAATAATACTATATTGTTTCAAGCCCACGTGGCTTGTTGTCAGATTTTTCGAAATACGCCGAAACCGGTCTACAAATTATGTTGTCCCTTCTAATTGCAGACCAGAATGGTTGGTGTTAATACTTTATCGTCTATCGTTGTTGAAAGATTTGATCACTCGGTATGATAGGTACCTACTATTTAATGCACATATTAGTTTTACTTTAATTAGCATGACGTAAACCGTGAATCGGGTATACGTCAACTAATTATTTATTATGCCCCTTTTTTTATCGATGTTTCTATCGTTTTTTTTTCATCCTCAATAATAGGTTAGTTATAACTTGTTTGTGAGGAAAAAAAATTGTTCAAGGTTCAAAGAAAATAATAAGGATATTAAATGTAAAGGGGCGAGTTTATTTTTCTGCTAGGTTATTAGTAACGCCTTTGAAAAATGATATTGTAGATAATTTTTTACTGAATATAGTAACCAATCAAATTACTTAATTTCAAGTCATGTGTCAAATTTCATCCAATCACCGCTGTATTACAGCGATAATACCCTACATGTGATGTTTTCAGTTTGGTGTTTATTTTTTATTAAAAATTAATTAAACGTCAAACTGACAACTGGATTAAAAATGTCGCGAAGATTTGGTATTGCATTTAACTACTCAATTAATTCACTAATTGTACTTTCGACAACTGTAGCTTTAAATAAAAATGAATTATATTTGATTAAAACTAATAAAGTTTGTATTAAAAATTATTAAACATTAGATTGACAATCAATTTTTTGATATCTACAAAGTAAAAAATTATCTCATCGAATACTCCTCGGGTCTTGATAAATACTCAAAATTTTGTCAGAGAGAATGCTTCAAGCGTGTTGCTCAAAGATAATAGCCCAAGGCCGCAGGCTGAGGGCTATTATCAAGCAGTTTTAAGCTTTTTTGGACTATTCCAATTTATTGAACAATATTTAGCTCAAGATTCTGAGCAGTTATTAGATTTGATTACAAAATAAATATAACCTTTTCAAAAATTTCGTTAGTTATGGAATCGGATAATTTGAAATATTTATTAATTTGCACGGCTGCTCATGTCACTAAGCGAATATTAACTTTAAAACAGAGGAGAAGGAGTGTTTTACATTGTACAACAAGCATGTGATTTTCTTAATTAACATTTCAATTTCTCGTATATTCCAATACATATTTTTCAATCAATTTAATACATAACCACAAATTATCAAAATTAATAACATTTTCATCGTGAAACAGAAACACAAACAATAAATCAAATTGTTAAGAAAATAGAACCTGTTTTATTTTTTACAATTTGACAGGGTACACAATTTTTATTACAATTTTCAATTTTAGGCTTAACAATTTGAATTGTTCCAAAACTTGGACTAAATATTGCACAAGAAATTGTCTAATCTAAAATGACCTTAAGACTTTTCATAATTTTTTTCATGAAGTAAGTAGTGGAACTAATTAGAAATTTATACTAGTTATATGGGTAGATTCCACAAAGTATAAGGGTCCAAGTCCAAACAGTAAATTCAATTACATTCTCACATTAGAAAAACGGTTCACAATATCTTGACAGCTGTTGCAAAACTTTCTCAAATATTCATTTGTTCCGGTACTTCACTTTTATAAAATGGAAATTTTATAGTCTTCTACAGAGAATATTGTTCGCTACTTCGTAACGGTTTGTAATTCAATTTTGCATTAAATGGTTCTGGAAACGCATAAAATATTTTTAGTACTTTAAATAAAGGTTTTCTTTTTTATCTGTAAAGATCCCAAAGGGAGACTGACGCTAATGGTTATAGCCTAAAACATTAAAAGTAATCCTAAAAGCTATAATAAAAATAGTTGTTCGACTAGACAAAACCAAACAATAAACGAAACGAAAACCAGAACTATAAAACCAGTTATTCAGGGCTCTTCATGTTTTCAATACTCTAAGCAGGGGTCGCTTAATATATTCTTCGTAAACTGTTACTATTTCTTAGAATACTTTGTGTGGGTATTTAATGGGATTTCGGATTTAGGGTCAGGTCGACTTAAAAACAGGTAAAGCGTCTAACGTCACGTAATCAGGTGTTTTTGTATGGGGTGTGTTTGGCATTGTATTGGAGATAACAAAGAACTTAGTTTGCAAGGCAGTGTATTTATGTTTAAGATGAAATTATAATTATTATTATGTTGAATTAATTTGAGCTAAAACTAAAAAAGATGACTAAGAAATTGATTTCTTCCATGAATTCGACACGATGCATGCGTTAAGCCCGGACCACAGATCACCTACAATGGTTTCAGGGAAAATTGCTCCAGAAATAGTGTAGGTTAGGTTAGGTTCTATGTGAGTGGGGCCTTCTCGCCACCTCCACTGCTACCTTCGTTAGGTCTATTGTGGCTCACCTCTAGGAATTACAATTCTTCCCACAAGCCGGTGCTTCTGACGAAGTCCTTGGTTGTATTTGGTCGGCTTTAAGGTACTAAAACCGAATATAATATACCTTAGCCTGCTCAATGCTGATCATGAGCACGGTATGTGCTCCGCAGTTTTGTCCTCCAAATTACAGAACCTACAGTCCGCGGTCTGAACCAGACTAATCTTCTTTAGGTGGTAATTTAGTCGACAATGTTCTGTAAGCAGTCCCAACAGAATGCGTAGGTTTGTTCTACTCCATTCCAGGATCTGCTTATTTTTTGTACTCGGGTATTATATGAACGCCTTCGAGTGAGAGAACCCCGGTATGTCTGCTCAGTAGTGTAGTGTAATAATTAGATTAACGGCCGTTTTCATAACAAACTTTAACACTACTTCAAGTTTTAAAGCAAACTTTAAATAAAAATCGATTTCATAAGTCTTTATAACTTCAAGTCGACTTTAAGTTAAAGTGGACACAATCGCGACTTTAGGCGACTTTAACCTCAAAATTTAGGACAGTTTTCAGTTCGTTGTGTCAGTATTGTGGAAAAATTCTCTTGAGATGGAAATAGCCTTTGAGGATAGCAGCAACGAGAGCGATAGTGATGAGGAAATATTCATCATTAGGGCACGAAAAATATATACTTAAGCAGAGAACAATAGATTTTTGGAGATGAAGTTGAAGAATTTCACCAAAGTTTCAGGTTAAGCAAACCTGCTATAGTGGCTAGATGGCCAGGGAGTGCTCATGATCAGACTATTCTTAATACTAATAATACTCGATTGAAAAATAATTTTGAAGTAGGCCAATAGAGTACACGCATATTTCACATTTTGCTTAGATATTAATTTGTAAAAGTAAAGTTGATATCAAAAATAACTAATAATAGGGAATAAACCAGTTCCCATTGGAAATTACTTCCAAATTTTAAAAGAAAATTCAAATTTCAATGCACTTTCCGACCACCACCCGAGGATTTCCGAACGCTACCGATGATACGTGTGATATCATACAATTTGTTTACTTTTGTCAATATGGCCGTTATTGCATTAGGTTTTGTGTAGTTGTGTGTTTATATTGTATTTTAATTAACTATTAATTGCTTCATCGACGTAAAAATATCTTTTATATGTTTGTTAGAGACCGTTACATGTTTGTGTGCTTTTTTTATTTCTAAAAGTCAACGTAAAGTGGAAATGAATATTCGATATTTCCGAGGATATTTGAAGACTTTTGAAAGAAAATATTTTGTCTCGAGTTTTAATAGACGCTGATTTACACTCTGGAACAATGCAATACTTGGAAAACCAAGTTTTTTTTCGGCTTTATCCGTTTTTAAAGTTTTCAGGAACAAATAAGGTCACAAAAACTGATACACGAATAAGTAGGTAAACAAATCGAGTGACGTCAATGGATGGGGCAGCCATCTTTATGACGTAAAGCGCGTTTTGGCGGACTTTTTAAAGACGTTTTAAAAGTAGAGTTTATATTTTTTGGAAAAAATAGGTATGCAAGGTGTTAGGAGACCTGATAAATCGTCAATTCCAACCAATAGCAAAATTTTTGCTTGTACCCTATTTAGGAGGTTCCATTTAATCGGAGACTCTGGATATGGAGTTCAACCATATCTCTTGACTCATCTGCAGGAAAAAAATACAGAGGCTGAAAGACTATACAATTAGTCATTATAATAGGAACTAGAAATACAGTAGAAAGACAGTATGGTGTCTGGAAAAGACGGTTTCCTATACTATCCCTAGGTATAAGGGTTAACCTGGATACAGCAATGACAACAATTGCAGCACAAGCGGTTCTTCATAATATGGCTATCGAAATGAATGAAACCTTAATGGTTTTGCACTTAATAATCGATTTATATTTTTCAGTTATTTTTACCAAATACAATTCTTCTTCTGTTGTAAAATTTGTACCCCTAAATCTTTTTCTATTTACTTAACGCATAACACTTATTTCAAGTTGAAAATCAGAAGAAAGCATAAACACTAATATAAAAATATAATACGAACATAAACATAACCCTACTTCAATTTAAAAAATCTCGAAACTGCGTCATAGTCACTGATACCAACTTCTCTTGATAAACGTAAAATCACAGAACATCACAGAACAGAAATGTTATGAAAATCATTCAACTTTAAGTGAAGTTAAATTGATAAAGTTACTTTAGCTAAAGTGAACTTTAGCATTTGTTAAGAAAACGGCCGTAAATAATGTAAATAAAACTTAATTCTGGTTAAAAATTTGTTTTATTTCTAATCTTAATAATTTTCTTACTCAACTTTAGTTCTTAAATATACAGTTACGCATTTCCCTGCAGTGCGAGTGATACCTGATGACGTTTCTTATGAATAATTTACGTCAGGATTGTTTATTCAATTTTTTGTTTTTAACTTTTACGCTTGCGATGCAGAAAGAGAATCCTTATCGGTTTTCAATTTGGAGGTCAGTTCGCTATGATGTTGTATTATGCAAGGTTATCATCTGCAAAATGGTTGACTTGACTGCTGTTAAATTTCAAAAAGATTTCCTTATTGGATCTAGAATTTCATTAAAGCATTTAAAAGATTCAGTATCAGTATCAATAAAACAAAATGGGATACATATTAGTAATGTGAAGGATTAAATAATTAGTCCGAACAAAATCTAAAAAAAAGTACAAAAATGAAGATTATAATAAAAGCACAATAAAAATATGGAAATAGTAAATTAAGGGAAAGATCAATGCTGTATTCGAAAGCCAAGCGGCTATAAAAGCAATGATTTCCGTGCAGATAAATTCCAAACTTGTTTGGGACTGCTTGGAGATGCTACAAGAGCTGGGCAGTCATAAGAGATTGTCCTTAGCATGGTTACCAAGCTACTCAGACACAAGGGTAATGAAGAGGCAGACTCACTAGCTCAGAACCTTTCTTTGATATAGCGAAAGAGCTGCAAATAAATAGCAGTACTTGGAAAATGCTAGACTGGTATTTATCATGATAAACAGATCTATTATTGCCATTAATGTCCACATTTCATATTCCTTCCTCTAACTCTTCGTTATATCAGAGATTTAATGTTTCAATTCAACCTTGAAAAATATTATGTTCGTATATTTTAAAATTCACATACCGATGGCTTAAGTGCAAAACGTCGTAGCCCACCAAATATTCAAAAAAACGATTTTGGCGCTCAAAGCTCAAAACTCAAAGCATTAAGTTGACCTTCACATTCTGGCAAATCATCTTAAGCCACAGCTAGCTGATAAATTCATTTTACGCGCTGCAACAAAGTTCTATCGAAACCAGAAGGTTTTTTGTTTGCACTCAACAATTGTAGTTATTGGGGATACGACGTTTTGCACTTAGGCTATCGATACCCTGGGAGTAACAGTATTTCGGAATTCTAACAAATTTTTTTGAGTGTTTATAGTGAGTATTTTACCTAAGATAAAAATTGTATATGTGCCATTTTAAGTCAATCAGATTTTTGGAACTTTAGTTCTTTACGTCAGGTTATGTTTGAGTGACCGGGGGTCGCGACGCAAAAGATCTGACCGTTACGTTATGTTATGTTACGTTACTTCGTTATGTGCCTTGCTTGCGTGCGTGTGCTCTCTCCTGAGTCTCTCTCTCGTTTACGAAGCAGCGATTCATATGCTTCGGCCGTGAATCGAACCCGGGCCGCCCGCGTGGAAGGCGAGCATTCTACCACTGAACCACCGATGCTATATTAAAATTCTATGCAAAGCTGGTATTCGCAGTGCTGGTGATCTACTTAAATTTGTTCGGATACATTTTTACTATTATTTCCATATTTTTTTTTGCGCGATTGATCTTTTTTGTTTATTTACAGCATCGGTTGTCAGGACGGTAGGTTGTGTTTACTGGTTTCTAAGTTTAACACGTCGCTAAGTGATTTACTTACCGTTCAGACGTCGAAAAGTAATAAATACCATAAAAACAATTTCACCAAAATGCAAAATATATTTTAAATTGATCGAGAAGTATAAATGTCACTTTTGACATTTCGTTCATTTCGAAGAAATTCAAATTATTTTATTCGGAATTTATTTCAATACGATCGCGCAAAAAATGGTATAAGCATCTCGAACGTTAAGGGTAATTACAACGTTTGCATGTAGATTCCTCTCGTAAAATTGGACAAAATGATATGAGGATTAAGGGGTCTAGCACATTTACTTTTCGAAATAGAGGGTGTTGTAATTTTGAAAACTTCTATGTTTTAATTCGATAACTTTAAAATGGATGGATAAATTGATTTGACATATGGCAGGTTGTTTTTAAATGTAAAAGTGCATATTTTGATAGAAATAGTAGTTTGTGCAACTAGTGTGGATATATGATGGCCATATCGCACGAGGACGAAGGTGGAGCACGACGCCGTAGGCGGAGTGCTCAATCGTTCAACTGCGATATGGACAATCCACACGAGTCGAACAGCATATTTTTTCTACGACCCACTTAAGAAAAAATCTAGAAAATAGAAATTTCTATAAACTGTAAGTAATATAACGTCAAATTGAAAATTTAACAATTCAATTTTATGTTTCCACTAATTTTTTTGTGGTAAACGTACAGTTATTGAATGTCCAATTTGTATAATGCTACGGTTTCCCTTTTTAAATATACAATACTGTCATAAGTAGATGTTGCCAGTCGGACTCCCTCATGAAAAATCCAGGTCTGTATTTGTATTGAAAACAGTTCAGTTGATGATGAGTGTGGGAATCAGAAACGTAGCACGTAACGAAACATAACAACAAAGAAGTTTCAACTGTTTTTTTATCTGTTCAAATGGTTCGACCAAAAAAATACAAAAATCCGAGAAATAATAATTTGTTTCCAATTATCTTTTACCTTCGAATTTGGGACATACTGTACAGCACCTGCGAATATTTTAATGAAATTAAAATCTGAGAGTGGACAAGCGCTATATTTTTTTTTACTTTTTGCCTTTGACAATCACTCCAAATCTCCCCTGAATTTGAATTAATATCCGTACATTTTTTCGTTGCTGAATTTTTCAGTAAAAAAAATTAGTTAGGTTGTAGGGAAATAGTAGTGATAATTATTGGATTCTTGGCTATCAAGAGCTCTATCCTCGTTGTGGAAAGTGAGAACAAACCAGATTTTACTCCGTCTCTCGGAGCAAGCAGGTAACAGAACTACATTATCAATTTATCATCAGGATGGGAAAATAACACTTCGTCTCTTTAATAGCTTCTAATTGCTTCTAAGGGCTGCTCTTATAGAGCAATTACAAGCTAGCAAATGGGATCTTGACCATATTATATTTCATTGCTAAGTGAACAGTGGACTATTATTCCAAAGCCTTTTTTATTAAAGCTATAAATCTACTTAACATAGGTGTATTCTTTATCTAAATTCTAGGAGATAATTTTAAAGATAAACTTGCACACTGTACCACTCCCAAACCATGAAAAGAGATTCGACTTTTCTTTTTCGAAGAAAAGGTTTGCAAGTACTTTGTATTTTTAGATAATTGTAAAAGTACGAATATGTAAGGAAGTGAACAGGAAATCATAAAATTTTCTTTAAGAAATCTTGTCTGGAATGTCACAATTTCCTAGCGATTTGCGTAAAATAAATATTTCCTCTATGCCTATTATTTATTATTTGAAAATCACTTTGATATAAAAAAATTAATATTATTATGACAAATAAGTTAATTAATTTTATGCGTCGCGTACATTATAGTTTAAAGTGTAGGTTGGATTATTTTCTAAACGTAAACAGAAACTAGAATAAATTATAAAAAGATCCTTGAAATCGCCTTTACCTTCATCCAACTTTCACTTGAAAATAAATATCTACTAATCGACCATATCTATTGGATAGGCAACACAGTATTCAATTGGTTCAGTGAAGTATATTGTACCGGGTGTCTGATAAGAGAGATAAGTATATTGGAAACTCTTTTGACATACAGCGGGCTACTACTCTCAATCAGACACCCTGTAAAGTAAACTTTCTTTAGCTTAAAATTAATGGAATTAACGATTTCGAGTGTGGACGATTATTATTTTGCAACTACCTGAATATACTTATAAAGTATTATACATTAAATTATTTATTTATTTAATTTGATTTATTAGGTATATCAACAGTTGCTGGTAGGCAACCAAACAAACACCCAATTGAAAACATTTTACTCCTTATTAAGCAAGTTATCACCAACATATTAATTTAAGATTTAGCTCAACTTACTAATAGTGAGTGTTCAACTAAAAATAGATTCTTGTTTATGTTTAGCATATCGTTAATTCTAAGTCGCTCTGTATTTTATCAAATTTAACAACGTTGTTTTGTTTTATCACCATTTGAGAAATTATATTTTAAAAATGTCTTAAAATCCGCCTTTTAGAGTTTGACGTCACTGGTATAAGTTGAAGTTAGTCACATATTCTAACGTTGTACAAAATAATTGAAGAAGAAAAGAAAAAGTTTAGGTTAGAGTGACCGCGAGTTGTTTGAATTTCCATGTGGTTTCATCTTGTTTTAAATTTTTGATTAGCTCGGGCTTAAGCTTTATGCCTTTTATCAATAAAATGCTTCAAATTCCAATTGAGCTTGAACTGTCAACATTACATAACAATGACAAAGAATGAAGAAGAAGCTGAAACATGGAACAGCAAAGGAAGACTATTGACAACTTCACACTTATAAGTAGTGACGTATCTGCATTATAAGTTGTATAATTTTAGTGAATTTTTTTCTGTTAATCTAAAGACCAAATTTAAATATCCCATTTTTCACTTATTAATATTACGTAATAAAACATGGGGTTAAAATTTGACGTTGAACACTATGGTCTAACATTGGAAATGGCAAGAAAAGGAAGTTTCAAACTTCTGGTAAACTTTACCAGAATTAGTTCATTCAAAACATTTGGCATTCTATAACTACTGGATTTTATTTCACATGAAGTACTCCTTTAGGAACATACAGGGTATCCCAAATAAGAGTGACTGATTTTAAACATAAATGGCCAGCTTATTAATTGCTCCAAAGAGATGGAGTTTTCACTAGTCTCACTAGTTTATCAAAGAGATTTTTTTAGGCTTGGCTGGCACTTCATCTCGTCAACACAGGGTGTTTTACTAATGTTGGTCAAATTCAAAGAGGAAAATATGTATTTTTTTAAACGGAACACCCTATAATTTTTGATCTTATTCGAAAGAGCAATCATTCTCCTTTCCAAAAATGTATAGTTTTCTATCTTTTTTTTCATTAACAACAAATATATTACAGTTTGAGCTTTTTCACTCACTGTATAGATCATTCCGAAACCGACTTATATGACTTAACAAAATTACTAGTGTCAAAATTGCTGATTTTGTTGTTATGCGTCAAACGGTCACAGCATGAGTTGATTTTAGGCATCAAAATACGTTCATATGAAACTACTAATTAAAAATGTACTACTACATGAAACTTCGAATATCTTTGTTGTTAATGAAACAAAAGATAAAAAACTATACATTTTTGGAAAGGAGAATGAGATCAAAAATTATAGGATGTTTCATTTAAAATAATACATATTTCTCCCTTTGAATTTGACCAACATTAGTAAAACACCCTGTGTTGATGAGATGAGATGCCAGCCAAGCCTAAAAAAATATCTTTGATAAACTAGTGAAAACCCCATCTCTTTGGAGCAATTAATAAGCTGGGCATTTATGTTTAAAATCAGTCACTCTTATTAGGGACACCCTGTATTAGAGCTCGCAGTCACGCTTCTTTTAATTACCTACTAAATTTAAACAAAACTTATTTTTTGTAGGGAATATCTCCAGAGCATGTTCCACCGTATGACAATAGCCTTATGAAATGTGCTTTAGCAAAGATTCCAGAAAAATACAAAGCTCTGAAAGACTATAAACCATTAATACAAGCGGATCACAAGGAATTGCGAAAATTCTTTTGTATATATATGAGAAAACATCTGTTGCAGTATGTACTTAAAGACCCAGCGGAGTGGAAAAGGTAACAAGCGTACCTAATAAAAATCGATATTTTGTTTAATAATAATCAACTGTTTAAAATAATCGCCTTCAGAAAACTATATAAATATTCCTTGCTATTACAATGGCGAATTTGAAACAATGAGGTTATATTTATAATTGCCGAGTGCCGACAAAATTTTGCGATGGACTACGAGATGAGCGTGCGCTGAAGCGAGAAGGCATACTACACTACTTGTCTTGCATAGATAACCCTTATATACTGTTGTCTTGTCATCGACTTGTATGAATATGTGTATGAATACATGAACAACTAATGTTCTCTGCAGCGCTGGAGTTAGACTTGGGCGGCCCATAGGCAGAACATGTGGTGGAGGCCCTCAAATCGTTTGTGGTTAAGGGTCATCTACCAAATTCGACCTTGCACAATTATGCTTTGTATATTTTTTTGTTTCCCTACGTCCTCACGTTTAAGTTCACATAACGAAAATTTTATTAGAAATATGAAAGCTCCGCAACATGTAGGTAGCCAAGCGGTCCAAGCGGATTTTGGTTTACGTACCACTCTATAAGCTTCGTCAATACTGAACTGGGAGACCGCCGAGACCGGCGAGCGTTGTATCAACAATGGAACGGCACGCGACTACCGAAGCAGAGAGACAATGTCAGTCATAGAAGGATAGAAAAGCGATTGATGGATTTTTATCCGATATTTTAGTGGTAGCAACCGAATTTCAATGAGGAATTGTACGGTCATAAGTAATTTGAGGATTCTGAGATTTTTATATAGTATTCATAAAGCTTCAAATTAGACTTCTTATCAATTAGTTTTTCCATTTAATCCATATTTAATTGTTTACAAGGGCTCAAACTTTGCTTAATATGTGTAATTACCTCATGATTCGTATTTTTTTCAACAAAATTTGGTTAGCATTTCAAAGTTTTTATTCGATGAGAACTCTAAGTTCAACATTAATCTACATGATATATTTTTTCCTTAATTTTCAATACATCCATTACCTCAAAATTCTTTGCCAAAAATACTTTGTCAAATCGCTGCCGATAGATTCCCCTTAACTGTTGAAAGTTTCTATTAAAGTCAAGGTAAAGAAGAAAGCAACTAAATAAGTTTGCTTACAATAAAGGAGATGTCTCCCAGTGACCTGTCCACCTTCTTGGGAAGGACAGGATGGACGATGTCCTAGGAGTACAACTCCTCGAGAGGATGTACAATGGGTCACATGTTGCCTAAAGGCTGTGAGCCTACACTTATCTTCCCTAGTTTACAGATACAGAAGTTGGCTAACACAAAATTTATTCAAAATTAAACTAGAAAACAACTAAAATAATTTCAGTTTACCTACAAGCTAAATTATTTTTTGTCTGATTTCTGTTTCCATCAAAACATCTAAACTCTCTAAACTAAGGAGAGTTAAAACATTTAATCTGTCCTCGGTCATGGAACTTCGGAGTTTATTTTTTATAAGCTTCAGTTTTGATAAGGATCTTTCATCCGTACAATTTGTCACCATTTCTACTCTATAATTTAATTTTTTTTGTAGTGTGGTGGCGGCCCATAGGCGACTGCCTATGTTGCCTGTGCTTAAATCCGGCACTGGCTCTCTGCATAGATAGTGTTAGCTCGTCGTGAAACAGCCGGTATTTGAAGGATTGAAATGCATATATTTCAAAAATAAGTACTAGAATGTCCTTATTCATATTGTTTGTTAGAATATTGTAAATATAAATGAAAAACGGTGTAATTTTGTTACAATATTGTTAAGATAACGGAAATGAATCATAATCATGAAAATAAAATAATGAGACGGAAAAGTTATTAAAATAAACATAAAAATTTTATTTTTAGAAAAAATATGTAAGCGGCTGATAAAAGCAGAATTAAAGGTGTTTAAAATGCGTTAGTCATCGAAACAGTCATATACTTAAATTTATAAAATTATCAATGTAACGAGTTGGTTGTAACTTTATGGGGGGGGGGCAGAAGATACTTGAAACTTTGCTCTACTCATCTGTTCAAGGACATTTTTAATGGAGACTATTATTTAAAAAAATATGTTTTTTCCACACAAAATGGCATGGGAAAAACCACTGGTCTCATTGGTCATGACTAAAGTAAAATTAATGTATATGTCTGTGTAACATGTAATCAACCATAATTATTAACAATATGTTGAAAAGAGTTTTTTATTTTCATTTGTATGATACATTTTTTTATAATAATTTCAGGCTGAGATTTCAAACGTTTCCATCGGATTATCCCACTATGTTGGTAAGAGCTCCTGTACCTTGGCACACTGTGTATTGTTTAAGTACTCAATTAATGGAGAAACATTATTATAACGGTAACATTATTGTTAGAAAAATTCGAGATCTTTGGTGGGATAAGTAAGTATCAACAAAACCTTTTCTAAATTCATCCATTCCTATAAGCAGCACTGCGAGTCTATAGGCTTTTCTACCAACCCTCGACAATTTTTCTTCTATTTCGATATATTTTCGTAACTAGTTACATGTTATGTTTCACACAGGCGTACTATGTCTAAAGATACACCCAAGTTTAATAAAGTTTCAATCCATGTTCTAAGGCTTTGTGAATCTCTAATGCTTAAGGTTTCTCTGCTTTGGTAAAGAAATACCAAACTGTCCAAAATATTACTATAGAGGCAATGTTTTAAAGTTTGATTTGCAGAAGAAAAGTGTTATTGAATAAGGAGTTGATTATTGTAAATAGATTGGCACAGGTCGCAGCTCGATATACTATGAGACCAATTTGACCTCTATAAAGAAACTCGCAATATACACGGTGTCGCAAGTTATCGTGTACAGGCTTAATTTAACATATAATCCAACACTGTGAAAACTGTTGTGAATGGCATCAAAATTCCTTTCTATTTACGTATCAGAAACTTTAAAAAATTAACATTTGATCAAAGTCTATATATTCCAATAAGTCCGGTCACTCCTTTGTTAGTCGGAAAACGCCGGCATTTTTTGCGGGGAGTCGTGAATCATGTGCGACATCTGTTTTTGCTACTGATTTGGTAGTATACGAGGTGACGGACGGTGAATTCATTTGTGAAGGAATTTACCGGGTGCAATTAGAAAATATGTTGACTTTATTCTTGTTCTGAAACATATTGGCAGTTTATATAAATTATATGTCAATTACCATTATTGCTAAGTAACTTTTTAGAAATTTTGTTTTAACCGAGGAATGGAATGAGAAAAATCATAAACATAGACTTCAATAACGTATGTCCGAGCGTATATCTGATAATACTTAATAATTAATACAGAATGATCAGCGAATGAACATTTGTGTTGATATAATCATTAGTGTACTCTGTAGCGTTGTATTAAATGAATTTATAAAAATAATGAAATATTAACAAACAAATAAGTATTATGTACATTCTTAAAAAATAATAAATACTTGAATAGTTATAAATTTTTCAAGATTTTCAATTTAGGATGTTCTTTATTCTTTCTAAAGGTCCTTAGTGAGGAATTTGCAAATTTCAGTGTATAATAGATTCGCACCGTTGTATATATGGATAGCAGGTATTCCCATGGGAAGTTTGGGCAAGGATGCGAAAATGCGATAGTAGACAACTTGGTCTTTAAGTTCATTCCTATTCCTACATCATCCTGCACACATGAATCATTGAAATTTTCAGTGAATATATTTTCTAAAGAAATCTGAAAATTTTTGGAGGAACTGTTGATCCTCCAAACCGTCCCTGCTTACTACCTTCATAGCCTTTTTTTCTCAGAATGATGTGGATTGGTTACAACCTTCCTTATTGCAAAAGTTTAGGCAAATATCGCATTTGTGTTTAACAAAACACTTTTGCAGAAATAATTGTTTATGAATTGCAGTATTGTTTCTACACGAATCCACGCAACAATAATTTCCATAAGAAGGCATCGCACACAATCAAAAACACAGCAGATAACGTTCGCACAAATAAAAATTCAAGATCACTTTCTTGGGCGCACCCGATACAACGCTCTGCTACACCACCGTGTAAGTCAAACATTCTCGCGTCGTCGAGAGAGTGGCCGGACTTATTGGAATATATTATAGACTTTGATTTGATGATATTTTGTTTTACCTAAATATCCTTATTGCCTTCGCCACTGTTTTTAAGAACTTCATGAGATAGAAGTAAATTAATCTATTGTTCAATAAAACTGATGCTTTTTATGACAAAAAAAATAATGACAGTTGATAATAAAGTGTAGAACAACACAGTGGCGGCTCGTGGTTAATTTTATATGGGGGGTCATAGGTGATGTGGCCAAAATCTTCAAATACGGAACACCTGACTAGTCCCCCGGAGGTCTATCCGGAAATTTTTCGAAAAAACATGCCCAATTTCTGTCCAGAAGTCGTTAAGATCGTTAAAAAAGTAAAATTTGTGAAGTTTCTCTTTTGGTATACGCTTGATTTATATAAAAATAGAAATAATGAAAACATCCATGTTTTGTTCATTTTTATTCATATCAAATATGACAAAAAAATTTCACTGATAGCCGGGCTCTGCTTAAAGCTATCAGCAATCCAACAACTAAGTCTAAACTGGTAAAAAACTGTAAGGAATCCCTTTTTTATTTTTTTATTCCTAGTTTATTCTTATTTTTTCAATACTGTTAGACTTTTTTTGTAGTCTTTATTTTTGAATTGTATTTGTTGTAGTGTATAGGTATAAGTATTTAACTGGTTGAGTGAAAGAGTGAAAGATTTATTCAAGAAATTTGAACCCTGCCATTTGGCAAACTGCTGTGTAACATAATGAACCTTTTTATGTATATCTTTACTTGTATGCACTGTATGTTTGGCCAATAAAAGCATTTATTTTTATTATTATTATCATTCCAAGTATGCACTTGCTCAGCACTTGCTGGTAATGTTCACCTATCCCGAGCGTGTGTAAACGCAAATGGGATTAGGCTCGGAAGTCACATATTTAGAAATTTACGGACAGTGTGACAGGTATTTAGAATGGCAGCCTTCTGCAGATCGATGTATGTATTTTTGTGAAGACCTAGTTTGGTAAGGCTGTCTTGTAGAGTTTTGGGTATTAGTCCCGTAGATGAAACGTTGATCGGTACCACCTCTATTTTCTCTGAATGCCACATCTGTCTTACCTCAATTGCAAGATAAGTGTATTTTGCAATTTTCTCATTGTATTTTTCCAGAATATTGTTATTGGGTACAGCAACATCCACCAGATAAACCGAGTTAGCTTTTTTATCCACAACTACAATATCGGGCCGGTTATTCCTCACCCGTCTATCGGTGATAATTGACCTATCGTAGCATAGTCTAAAATCAGCATTCTCTAGCACCGAATTCGGATGGTAGTTGTAATATGGGGTGTAGGTGTTCACTAATCCAAATTTGTTGGCCAACTTCTGATAGATGATGTTGCAAAGTTGATTGTGCCTGCGTAGGTAATAAATGTTAGCCAAGGCTAAACATCCCGACGTTATGTGTTGTATCGTCTCTGTTGTTTGTTGGCACTTGTCCGTAGCGATGTTTGGATCTTTTATGACAAGTTTCTTGTAATTGTTTGTATTAATTACTTGGTCTTGATTTGCCATCATAAATCCTTCTGTTTCTGGAAATAATGTTCCATCAGATATCCACTTATTTGATGCTTCCTTGTCGATATGAGTTTGATTGAGGTCGTGATGATGTCGACCATGACGCGCTTTCTGGGCCCACTCAACCTGTTTGTCAGAATCTGTAACGATTTCAAGTCTCATATCAAGATTTAAGGGAGAATAGTTTTTATCTGCTTTTGCGACCATCTCATGCAACTCAGCCTTGGCAATGAAGAATTCTTGGAGTCTAGATGTTTGTTCATTATGTAAATTAACTATGTCCACTCGACCTCTCCCTCCCTCTCTTCTTGGTAGTGTTGTCCTGATAACTGATGATGTCGGATGGTGACATATGAGTATGTCAGAATAGGTATGGCGTAGGTGTTAATTGCTTTTGCCAGATTTCCTGCGTTCAACTGGGATTTCAATAAAGTAAATACCCTTTGAGTGAACTGGTTCCTAATTTTGATTTTTGCTTGCTTTTGGTCTAGTAGCTTAGCTTGCTGAAATCCTAGATATTTGTAGGTCTCGCTATTTTGCATGGCAGTTATAATATTCCCATTGGGTAGTAACACATCTCCGTTAACGATTTGACCCTTCTCGATATTTAAGGTTTTGCACTTGTCTAATCCAAATCCCATTTGTATATAACTGGAGAATTTTTCAGTGATATTGAGTAAATGTTGAATTTGACGCTGGTTTGATGCGTATATTTCGATGTCATCCATATATAAAAGGTGGGAAACAGTACAGCTAGTGTTCCTGTTGGCTTTAAGTTTATAGCCGTAATCCTTATCGTTGAGTAGATTAGAGAGTGGGTTCATTGCCAAACAGAACCAAAGTGGACTAAGGGAGATCCCCCTACGGATGGAAATTTCATCAGTTTGAAGGTATTGGAATGTGAACTTTACGATGAAACCCCTACTCACATACTCTGCTTCTGTGAGAACTTACAAGGACTCAGACAGAAGCACTTTAAAGTGGATATAACACAACCATCCTACTACTGGAGGTGGCCTATATAGGAGACACGAAGCTTCTGGAATGGAAGTAGGAAGATAACATGGGCAACGTTACAAAGTGCCTGGGTTGTTGAGCCCAACTCAAATGAATGAATGAATGAATGACAAACTTAAATTAAATAATGATTAGTCTGAAATTATTGAAAAATGCAGACAAACGAAGTAGTGAAATGCATCACTTACTTCACATCCGCAAATTCAAACAGACAAATCATACATAGACCTGCGAAAATTGCGATGAATTTCTTTGTTCTTGTTCTTGCTAGTCTGTATAATTATTAAATCTGGAAGAGAACGACAACTTTTCTTTCCTTAAAGAAGTAGTGTATCAAACACAGACTATGAATGTAGGACCTTTTGAAGCTTGTATCATTGCATCATTATTTGTATTTTATTTTAATAAGGATTTTGATAAAGAAATTATAAAATGTTAATTTTTTTGGTGCTATTATTAAAAAACCAAGTATATTGTATTACCAATAGAGTGAAAAGCAATTTTCAACGAAAATATACAATGGGTTCCATTTGGAAGTAGAATGGGAAAATTTAATACCATTCGCGACAGTTTTTACAGTTTTTTTTAAATTAAGCGATTGCCTGTAAACGATAACCTGTGACCCAGTGTATACATTGTTTATAATACAGGGTGTCTCATTATATTCTGATTTCAAGAGCTTATATTTTCGAAACGGTTCTAGATAATAAGATGCGGCCTCCACAGTTAGTTTTGAAATTACCGTGAGTTTTGTTGTGACACATTTATATAAATGGCGTACTTCTGGTTTACCCGCTAGAAAAGTTGCGTATTTTCAGAATACAGTAGATGTAATTTTTCAAATAGGACACCCTGTATATTTAGCAATTTCTTGAAAGTTAGATAACTTTAACTGGGATACTGTAATGATTCAGATATCTTATTAATAAATAATAATCAAGGAGGTGTTAAAATGTCACATCACAAAAATATTGCGATCATTGACAGAACGTCATATTGTGTTAGAACCACTTAGAACAAGATGGTATTTTGAACCAAAATGTTTATTTTCAACAAGACGGGGCTCCACCCCATTATTCCAACATAGCAAGACAATCTGTTAACCAACAATTGGATTGGTAGGACTGGACCAATAGAATGGCCTCCAAATTTTCCAGACCTAACTGTTCCAGATTTTTTTGTATGCGGATTTGTGAAAGATAGAGTCTACAACCCGATGCCTGCTACTATTAAGGAATTAAAAAATAACATACGAGTCATACGAAAGGTAATGGAAAATATTCCTCTTGAAATGCAGACAGCAGCATTTGACAACTTGGTTCGATTCCAGAAATGTATAGACCAAGAAGGAAGACACATCGAACATTTGTTTTAGAGTGCCCTTAAACATGTTCC
>CAJUYG010000060.1:443003-462011 GCA_910591675.1 Galerucella calmariensis | reverse complement strand
CCGACATTGTTTTGTTTTGAGAAATACGTAAGTGTTGAAATCAAGTACTGCTTATCTATTATGCGCGAAACCGCAAATGAAAATAAAATAAATTTACGTCGTTTATATAGGATTGCATAAGCAGTACGCACCAACAGGAATAAGACAAACGTGCATAAACTCGTTTATCTCATTTGACGCCCAATCGTACTCGACAAGCAAGAACAAGTATTATAGAACCAGCCGATCGATACAGGAATGTACAAATCGGATTATTTAACAAAAACTTGTTAAAACATGATTGCCCGCGGTCTATTATATCGAACCGAGTTTGAGCTATATCTTAATTAATAGTAGTTGATGTTCACAAGATGTAGTCGAGAGTCGAGAGCTCAGTCGGTGTCTAAGAGTCTTCCTAGCTAGGTAGATGAATTTATAAATCGACTCCAAAGCCCTACACAACGCCCCCCTTTTTTTCTGGGTCTCTTAGCGCCCCCCTTTAGACCTGCAGCGCCCACAAGGGGGCGTTATCGCCCACGATGGGAAAGACTGCGTTAGATAACCTGTAATAATTCTTAGCTCATTCCTACTGATATTCAGTAGTTCTTTTAGTAGTTTTACACATGTGTCACCTATGAAGGTTTTACTGTGTACCTGCTTTGGAGTGAACCTCCACTGAAGTCTATGTACCCATTTTTGTATTCGCCCTCGGACTACCTTCTTTGTGGTCCCAAGAACTGGTTCTGGTCCAACATATGCTGTTGCTGAACTTCTTCTCGCGAGTTCATCAGCCTGTTCATTTCCATAAATACCGTTATGTCCCGGCTCCCTCACTAATCTTACTTTAATGTGGTCTGCTAGTTCATTTAGTTCTTTCTGGCATTCTTCTATCTGTCTGGATGTTACCTTGCGGCTGTTTAAAGCTGTAAGGGCTGCCTGGCTGTTAGCTGGTATGTTTATCCTATGAGTGTCAGTCCTATGTTTGTTAATTCTGACACATTATAGGATAGCATAAATCTCTGCATGTGTTTTTTGTGTTTCTCAGTTCACTATACACCACTGCTCCTGTCCCTTCCCCAGTCTGTGACCTCTCTGTGTACCAGGTCTCTCCTCGGGGAAACTTCAGTCTGCTTGGGTCCTGCCAGTTCTTTCTGTGAGGTATTTCTACCCTATTTAGGACTGGGGAGAAGTTTAGTGGCCGTATAGTCTGTTTTTATATCTAAAATAGCCCCACTTATGATGTCCTTGATGGATATGTGTACTGATCTAACTATTTTGTTGCTCAGTTTACTTTGCTGTCTAAATAGTCCCATCCTTGCTTCCCCCATTATCACGAGGTGTAATGGAGGAAGGCCAAATAAGGCTTCTGGTGCTGCCGTTGGCGTGCTTCTCATGCACCCTGCAATACTGAGACAAGCAAGTCTTTGCACCTTGCCTAGTCTCATCATTGCATTCTTTTGTGTCGTGTAGTGCATTAGGAGAAACCGGTGCAGCTCCGTTGATTGGAGTATGCAGACACTAAAGTCGTTCAGAGCTTCTTCATAACATGAAAGGAAATACCCTATTAGCATATCGGTGACGCAGTAACGGTCACGTCACTAACCCATAAGATCTGTTCTTACCAAATTGTGTAGCACAGGAACAAGAAGCTTCCGCTAACTGGAAAAAACGCAATAAGCACTTGAGTCGCTTATAGCTGCCTGTAAAGTCTTGAAATCTATTAGCATTTTGGTGACGCAATGACGGTAACGCGGTGACGGTTACGTTCGAAGTTTTCACTTTATAATTATATGTATCATCTTTTTTCCAATGTTTGTTATAGTTACTTGATATGGATCCATCTCCATTCATGAATCTTTACAAAATGCTACAAGTTGTAGAACCGTACGATAAGCTGTGGCATAGTGTTTACGATTTCCACAAAAATTACGACTTGTGGTAAGTAATTATGTTTAAATTGACATAGCTAAGACGAATTGGTAAATGTTATCTTCTATTTTCAGGTATTACGGTCCATTCTTGGGTCTTGATGCCGACGAGATTACGGAATACACGGAAAATTGTTGGAGAGTTTTGTACAAACTTTCCAAAGTATTTAGTGATAATCCAGGAGCTAAACGAATAGCTGAAATGGTTCGAGCAAAAGTGGAGAAGTTCAAGCAATTTTTACCAGTATTACAAACTATTTGCAATAAAGGTTTACAAAAGAGACACTGGGATAAGGTTAGCTAAATTTAATTATCAACATATTCAAATTACAACAGAAAGTTTTCAATTTTCCTTCTTCTTGTTTACTTTTTATAACTAAGACATCACCACGTCCATACTTACTCTTTAGCATCTATATCCTAATTCCATTTTATTGTAGTCACTTCATTGTTTTTCTGTACATCATTTTTTTCTAGATAAGTGAAATAGTTGGAGTTCCTTTGGCAATAACCGAAGATTCAACCTTAAGTGACATGATCGACTCAGGACTACCCAAATTTGCTGCACAACTTGAAGAAATAAATGCTGGTGCTACCAAAGAACATGCTCTGCAAGTGAATCTAGCCAAAATGAAAGATGAATGGGAGGATGTTACATTTGAATTAACTCCTTACAGGTACTTTCGAGCTGAAAATTCAGCCTACAGCCCCAATTTTTTCCTGACAGGTCTCTGCGCACCATTAGAGTCATTCTGCTTTGTATACTTGTTCCTCAAGAGTTTATTGCCTAGTGTCATACCTACGCTACTTATCTCAATTCAACTTCGCTTCCATCGAGTTTAAAAGACAATCAAACCATAGAGTACTTCGTCAACCGTCAGACTCTTTGTAGACATTCCAAGGTTTCAACCCAATCCCGTCTTTGTTTCTCTAGTTGTGAGCAGTTCCGACACTCATTTGTATGTTGCACTATACAGAGTGTCCCACGACGAGTTAAAACCTTCTGTATATGGCAAAATACTTATAGTAAAATCATGATAATTTCTACGTTTGGGTTGTCGGATACGATCTTTTCAACTAAAATATTTTCAAAGAGGGCAGACTTCCGGTTCTACCGGAAGTCCACTGCAACTTTGTTATTTTGAATAGACCACCCTGTATATTAATACATTTTTGAAATCTACGCAAAATTTGAGTATAGTTTTGCCTACACTTTTTTCGAAAAATGCATACTTTTTGAGTTACCTATTGATTTTTTTGTAAAAAATTTGACCATTGCAGACCCTTGTAAATTATTTTTTTACGAGGATACCCTTGAAGATATGAAAATGGTTTCAGTTCGGTTGCCTAAACTTTACCGTTATCCAGATATTGAATGTTTTCTGTAAATTTTGAGAGATGTAGGTGTGGTCTAAATTTTATATTGACCGGTTGATACAAGCACTAAGAAATAAAAAAGATTATGTATATTTGCTTTTAATACATGGTAAATATGGCAAAGTTGTTACAAGAACATATGTGATTTATTTGTAGTAAGATATCCTGCATCTCTAAAAATTTACAGAAAACATTTTTTAATATCTGAATAACGGTAAGGTTTCGGTATAGGAAAGTATACATGAATTTGCCTCATTTTCTACCCCTGAATGCATTAAAATAGAGAAAACAGGGTGGTTCTATTTAAAAAAATGAAGAAATTTGATATTTATGAAGTTAAACTTTGAACACTTTCTATACACACCCTGTATAAAATAAAAAAATTTTCAACATAGATTCAAATAGGTCTGACCTTGCTAAAAGCAACCGAACAGAAACCATTTTAATATCTTTAAGGGTAACCACGTAAAAAAAGAATTTGTAAGGGTCTGCAACCGTCAAATTTTTTACAAAAAAATCAATAACTCAAAAATATGCATTTTTCGAAAAAAGTTCTCAGGCAAAAGTATATTAAAATTTTATGTATATTTTAAAAATGTATTAATATACAGGGTGCTCTATTTAAAATAACAAAGTTGCAATCGACTTACGGTAGAACCGGAAGTCTGCCATCTTTGAAAATATTTTAGTTAAAAAGATTGCATCCGAAAACCGACACGTAGAAATTTTCATGATTTTACTATAAGTATTTTGCCATATACAGATAGTTTTAACTCGTCGTGGGACACCCTGTATACACCTGTTCTATATAGTGTTCTCCTCCATTCTCCGTATTTTAGGTTCTATGTGAGTGGAGCCTTCTCGCCACCTCCACTGCGACCTTCGTTAGGTCCATTTTCTATTTTCCATCGAAAAGATTATTTTTAAAGAGAAAAGTACCTACCTACTGGCTTTTTTATATTCCACAATCTTTTAATTGTTTTCAGAGAAACTGGCGTGAATATCTTAACTGCTGTTGACGACATACAAGTCATGATGGACGATCATATTCTTAAAGCACAGACTATGAGAGGATCTCCGTACGTCAAAGCTTTTGAAGCCGAAATGGCAAGTTGGGAAGAAAAGCTTCTCTCCATGCAAGATATTTTAGAACAATGGCTTATTGTAAGTAGTAATTGTAGATACATTTTTTGTTCCAACTGTATCTGTTTGTAGTGCCAAGCCACCTGGATGTATTTGGAACCAATTTTCAGTTCCGAAGATATAATGAGACAAATGCCAACTGAAGCCAGAAATTTCAAACTAGTTGATCGAGTTTGGAGGGCTGTTCAAATCAGTACTACTAAAGATACAAGGGTGCTAGTTGCTACTGATTATAAAAATATGCTAGCTCTTTTAAGAGAAAATAATAGATTATTGGATGAGATTCAAAAAGGATTGAATGATTATTTAGAAAAGAAGAGACTATTCTTTCCTAGGTGAGTAACGTCTAGTTGCTAGGTTTCGGAAAATGTATCTATAGACTTACTGGGAAAACTAGCAAAGAGGGGGACTGATATACCTTTCTGGGGGCCTGAACCCTTTTGCGGAATCAGCCCCAATGTAATATTGGAAGAAATAGGTAAAGCCGAGAAAAAGATCTGACCATTGGAAAGATCTAGTAGGGCTTATACAATCAAAGACTCTTCTGGGTGACTACAATCTGTTGAGATCAAATGAATGCATAAGTCAAAGTAAAATTGCGGGATCCTAACGGGACATTGTCGCCTGAATGGTCACATGAAAAAGCTCAAAATAGTGGAGGAAGAAGAATGTAGATTTTGTGGAATGGAAGAAGAAACGTCCATCCACATACTTTTCAACTGCACAGCACTTCAGAATCCTAGAGCACAGAAAAGTGGGCGGGACACCCGTCATGCTGTAATATCATATATGTTTGTAAGGAAATATCTTCCAATAAAACAGACAACCAATTATCCAGAAAATCCAAATATGTATCGCCATTTAAAGTTCCAAAAAATATGAACCTCCCATATTTCTGTCACCTATACCATACCAAACATTAGGACTCCATCTACCTTGGAACTGCACTTCCTCTACCCAGTGCGGATTTTCTTCAGACCAATAATGCTTATTATGCAGATTAACACCACCCTCACTATTGAGCGTAGCCTCGTCTGCCCACAAAATTTTTGACATGATATGCGGTTGTTCTTCTGAGATTGAAGCAGCATTTAATTAGAGATAATCAAAGATAATAGCCCTCGGCCTGCGGCCTTGGGCTATTATCAAGCAACACTCTTTCAGCATTCTCTATGACAAAATTATCTCGGTATTATCAAGACCCTAGGTGTATTACTACTGAAAATACAAAATACATAGAAAAATTCAGAGTACCTATGTTAAACCAATTCATGTCTTCAGATTCATCCTCTTCATCATCAGCGTGATTCTCGTCGCCTATTACCTCTTGCTCTACTTCTTCCTCTGCCCCTCTTGTCCCTATCCCTTGTTCTTCCAGCTCCATTTCTATCTCATCATCTTCCAACCCTTGTTTCTCTTTCCACCCATGTTTCTTCCACCTCCCCTTCAAGCCATTGTGGTTCTTCTTCCACCTCCAATTCTTCCGGGAATATACCTTCATTTTTCTCATGTCAAAATTGTCACTTATTCACTTTAAAAAATTCTTCTTCTTAATTGATCAATTGATAATCGTAAAATATTTATATAATAATTTATAAAATATTTATATAATATTTATAAAATTCGTGCAAACGGTTACGACTGCTCCAAAATACAACAAAGATTTAATGTCAACAAGAGGAGACCACTGGAGTGGGCGCGTGGGTACACGAGGTAAGGTTAGGTACGATTCTCTCTGGTGGAGGGAGCATAAAAGACTTAAAAGAGGCATACAAAAGAATAATAAACATAAAAGAACGGCGCTCAAATATGGGGAACAAGTTATATGGATGGAAAGGTCAGAATATGAGCTGTAATCCAGACCCCAGACCCCATTTGAAAAAACAAGCGATAATAAACCATTTGAAATAAATAAAATGTCAATGATTTAATGGAAGAGGCCAAAATATTGGGTAAAAATAACATTGGCCACTTTTTGCAATATCCTCGACGGGCGAGAACGGGGTTTAAGGTACACATATTGTTACCTACGGATATTCCCATTACAATGAACTTTAAATCATCGGAAAATATCAATTATTGACCGAGTTCTGGAAGAATTTGTCCGCCGGTTTACAAGTTAATTTTATAGACCGTACCGTAGCATTTCTCGAGGTAGTGCAGCCGCGTAAGCGAGGGGACGTTTGAATGCGATTATCTCGAAAACTATTGAATTCTCAAAAAAATTATGAGGACCATTTTTGTAGATAATTTAACGACCTTCACTTTTTACCGAAACAAAAATTGTCCAAATTGCATATTTCGGGAGATAATGGCGGGAAACCGTTTTTTGGGGGGCGTTAGGGGCCATTATGGGCCCTTAGCCAAGGGGCAATCTTGGAGAACTTTTTCTCCCTTTGAAGTACCTGTCAAGACCTACAAATCAAGCGAAAAAAAAAATAATTTGACGAATATATTGATAGGTTTGCCCCTTCAGTTACTGGACTAACTTCCTGTAGCCCACACTTTTCCTCAGAGAATCCAGGATAGTACCAGGAGCAGTAGTTTTACTTTTTGATGACTCATAGGAAATATTGACCCTCTGATTTCACTTCGTAGATTCTTCTTCCTGTCGAATGACGAACTACTGGAAATATTATCCGAAACAAAAGATCCTCTTCGTGTGCAACCTCATCTCAAGAAATGTTTCGAAGGTATTAATCAACTAGAATTCACCAGAGACGAAGAAGTCGTTGGAATGACAAGTGTTGAGAAAGAAAAAGTTCCGTTTAGTGAAAAAATTATACCGGCTGAGGCAAAGGTAGTTACTCCGTCTAATTTTATTTTACTTTTAAGTATTCTAACATCTCATTTGTAGGGAATGGTCGAGAAATGGCTTGTTCAAGTCCAAGTGGTAATGATACAATCCCTAAAAGACGTTATGCGAGAATCGATCATCAATTACCCGGTGGTAGATCGAGCAACATGGATACTTAGTTGGCCTGGACAAATAGTGCAATGCGTGGATTGCATCCAATGGACGACTGAAGTAACTGACGCCATTTTTGGTGGTGCTTTAGAAGCACAGGAGAAGTTATGTACCCAACAAATTGAGCAAAGTGTTAAAATGGTACAGGGAAAATTAAAACCCAATACGCAAGTTACTATTGAAGCTCTTATTGTTATTGATGTCCATTGTAAGTGAATCAATGAATATAAAGTATTCATTTCAAGATTTAATTAATTGTGGTATTTTTGTATTACAGCTAGAGACATCGTAAAAAGATTAAAAGAGCTAAAAGTAGCATCTATCGCGGATTTCAATTGGATCTCACAGCTACGCTACTACTGGAAAGATATGACAGTTGGAGTGTGTATGATAACAACCGAAGTCTTGTACGGTTTTGAATATTTAGGTAATACTGGACGCCTTGTTGCCACTCCGTTAACTGACAGGTGTTACAGGTAAGTGATATGTTCCCAAACCTTCATTTATTCTGAGGAATAACAACTGTAGGTACTGTTAGAGCAGTTAGCCTAGTCAAAGTACACAAAATATCCGTAAAATGCCGCGAAAAATACAAAAAAACTCGAAAATTTAATATTGAGTATTTATAAGGATTGTGATTAACATGAGAAAAACTTTATACTTTGGCAAGTTTATCTGAAACCGTGAAAGGAATGCAGTCGAAAACGTTCGACATTGCCACGTTTAACTATAAAAAAATAGAAGAACTGATTATGTAGTGATAAAAATTATAAATGGGTCTTTTTATTATTAACAATATTAAAAATATGATTAAACGTTAATTTTATAATGTACTTGTTTCCTTGGATTTATTCTATTAATATTATTTTCCAATTTATGAATATTAAAAGAGAACACTTTTCCAAATTTGTTATGGGATTCTTAAAGCTCTGGCAACGTTGTACGAAAACCATAATGACCACACCCTCCGATTACATAATTGGTGATTTTTATCGACCAGGTTACTTCTTATTGGAAAGCGCGTGCGTATGTTCTTCCCTCTCACTTCGTCAATTGACTGATATTGATTTATCCAGTGGTGTTCGTATTGTCAGTTACCTTTGTAATTTCAGTTTTACTTGGTAAAATAGGTACCGTACGCCATTTGTACGTTTGACAGATATACGCCATGTTTTTCCTCGCCTCTTACCGACGCCCCGTAGCTACAGATAAACTTGCCAAACTATACTATGCTAGGAATGCAATTTTCCGGAAAATCGTTGAGTAAATTTTTGTTTTTTTGTTTTTTCAATCTAATTGTTTAAATAATGAAATTACAGGAGAATGTTCGAATCAACAAATGTAGCTAATACATTTATCTACAAAATTTGCCTGAACATTTTTTTTATATTTGCATTATTTTTCAAAATATACTGAATTCCCTATTAGTATTTTTGAACAAATTTTCATGCTTTTGCGATGGTAAATATCCAAATGAAATGTGTTTTAAAATTGGAAAAAAAGATTTTTTTAATGTATATCATCATCGATATTCCACGTAGGACCTCCACTCAAAAGTCGTTTTTTTACCAAATTCCTCCAATTCACATAAATAAATTAAAAAATTAGACTATATAACATAGCGAGCTTCAAAGATTATGGTGTAATCTTCAACTTTTTTTGTATCTGCATTTTCACAAAGATACATATAGTGGAGTCAATGAATACATAAAACAGGCAATCTTCGGAAGTCTTCAAGAACAGCTCCGATTTTGATGTTTTTTTCCAAAGTTTGTTTTTTTATATTCTTTAAAATCAGAAACCTCTTGGAGTGGGGACGGAACTGTTTATCTTGTTTAAACAATATCTGTGATATTTATGCACAAAAAAAGTTTCTACTATACAATATCCATTAAAAACTTGTAAATTTATTAATGAATGTTACGAAGACCACTTTTTCTGCAGCCACACGCTGAACCGCATCCTGTTTTGCAAGAACAAAATATCAATTTTAAAACGTTGTCAGGTGTTGCTGGTTGTGTCATTTTGATTGGTTTTAAATAATTATCTTTTCGCCAACCCCATTCTTCAGGTGGTATCGATGAATTATTTTTCCATTGTTGAACTTGTAAGTAGACTCTTTTAATATGTTGTTTTGCTGCATCTTCTGTCGGAGGTAAGGAATTAAGTTGTACGCTTTTATTTTTTGAAGCTAATGCTATGAAACGTTTATATCGCAGTTCATTCAAGCATTTGGCAGTTTTAGCACCATACATTGCTAGAATACTATCAATACCATCATTAAAAAGCACTTCTTCATTTTGCTCTTCAACCATAAAATTTTCAGCTGCTGCATGTAATTTTTGATTATCATCAAAAACTTTCCTTTGTTATAGAAAGCGGATTTGGTATCACATCCAGTGAATGCATGAATAAAAACAGATGGGTTTTTTTAATATTTGGATATTTCTCTAATATTGTTTTTGTTGAGTAAACTCGTTGCAAGATATTATTTTTTAGTGGCTTAAAAAAAAACATTTCTTTATCATCAGGTGCTAAAGCCATCAATAAAACTAACACATCAATATCTTCAGCTACAACAACTACTTGAAGAGAGGAACAATCTCTAGCAGATTGCACAATTAATCGATCAGCATCACTTTCGGCTTGACTCCACTCAATATTATTTTCGCCTAGTTTTTTGCAGAGAAGATTAACAAACCTATTTTTATTTTTTCCATTACCTAAAAGTTTCTCTTTCGTTGTGTTTAAAGGCATGTCTTCTTCAAATAAATAATCAATGGAAGTATTGCCGATATATCTACGATTTCTCTCAGACACTTTAGTTCCATCATTACCATATCCATCAAATACAACTTTAACATCAGTGCCATAATTATTACTTAAATATCTAATATACTGTTCACAAATATCTGCAAATTTTTTATTTTTTTCCCATTTTAATCTATGAAGTAGCATACCACCATCAATACCGCCATCAATTTAGTAACATCACTAACATCCGTTTGGCATTGTACAAAGGCATCATATAATGTTGATTTGGTCGTTTTCCTCATTCCAGCGTTATCAAACAGTGAAAGAAGATAGGGAGCCATCTCGTAGTTCATCATTACTTTTTTCTTTTAAAGGCATAAACGTTGGAAAATTAAATTTGGATCTATAGCGATTACAGTATTATTAACATTGATTTTACTGCTCATGATCGATAAAGATTTAACAGTATCTTTCGTGGTCATTTTCATATCTTCTATTGTACGAATAGTACATATACCTCACAAAACTTTCTAATGCAACGTTAAATATTATATTAAATATTAAATATTATATATATATATGTAATAGGATTAATATATGGAGATTTTTTTACAAAAAAATAGAGACCAAACTGAATTTTTTATATAAATATCGTTGATATTGTTTAAACAATATAAATAGTTCCGTCCCCGCTCTAAGAGGTTTCTGATTTTGAATAATATGAAGCAAATGCTTCATTGACGCGACTAATAATGCATACGATTTTCCACAGGAACCTTCATTTTTTTGACCCCACTTCATTTTTGGAACTTTAGTTCTTTAGGCCAGGTTATGTTTGAGCGACCAGGGGTCGCGACGCAAAAGATCTGACCGTTACGCGTTACGTTACGCTACGTTATGTTACATTGCTTCGTTATGTGCCTTGCTTGCGTGCTTGTGCCTCCTTAGTCTCTCCTTAGTCTCCTGCCGGGATTCGAACCCGGGCCGCCCGCGTGCAATGCGCGCATTCTACCACTGAACCACCGATGCTATATTGAAATTCTATGCAAAGCTGGTATTCGCAGTGCTGGTGATCTACTTGAATTTGTTCGGATTATTTTTTTCACTTGTCAAAATCTGACATTTTGGTGGTTTTAACCAATAGCAATACATTATTCTAGCCAATCATTCGGTTTTATACTGATAATTCTGCTTCCTCATCGATAAAACCTTGTTTACATCGAAACGTCAAAATTTTACTTTGAATTTGTCATTATTGACAACTAAAAGTGCTTCGAAGTTTATTGAAAAATGAACACAAACCGATTGAGTGCCATCACCCAAGAGAATATTAAACATTGAGGTAATACAAAATTTTAAATTTATGAAAAAAATAATCTTCCCAAATACAACTCGCTCTTCAAATTTCATCACATAATTTTTTATTTTCATCACTCAAACTTGTTTATTTGGGGCAAAAACATTCAAACAAACCGAATTTAGATAAAATCCCTCGTCCTAACGGACTCGTGATTTTATCAATCGGTTTGTTTTCATATTCTTGCCAAATAAACAAGTTTTCGTGGAAAAGAAAAAATTATCGATAAAATTTGAAGCACTCGTGGTATTACCTTTGATAAATTTTTACTATTATTTACATTATTTTTTTTGCGCGATTAAGGGGTCTAGCACATTTACTTTTCGAAATACAGGGTGTTGAAATTTTGAAAACTTGAATGTTTTAATTCGATAACTTTAAAATGGATGGATAAATTGATTTGACATTTGGCAGGTAGTTTTTAAATGTAAAAGGGCATATTTTGATAGAAATAGTAGTTTGTGCAACTAGTGTGGATATGATGGCCATATCGCACGAGTCGAGCCGCATTGCGGCACACTCTGCCTCCATCAAAGATTTAACTACCAAATTAGGTAGTATAGAGTCTAATCAAAAAAACAACTTTCTACGTTTCGACGGTATTCAAGAGACCGCTGATGAAAATATCCTGGCCGTTTTAATTGATATTATTAACAATACAATGAAAGTAGAGTGTGTTACAACGGATATTAATAATATATATAGAATTGGGAAACGATCCACTAATGGTAAAATGAGAACTGTTGCAATTGAATTTATTTCTTCCCTTAAGAAAAAAGAAGTTTTAAAAGCTAAATTACTACTGAAACCATCAAAAATATTTGTCAATGAAGATTTAACTAGATCCTGTTATGAGTTGTTAAAAAAAGCTAAGGCGAGGTTCGGGAAAAAGGAAGCATGGAGTTATGGAGGAAGAATTTATATCAAAAAAGGGGATTCCATTGTAAAAATTGAATCTGAAGAAAGTCTAGTACAGATATAAACTTTCATCTAATTAAAATTGTGTGTATGGACTGCTTCAACAAAATAAATAAAATAGTGGTTTCTTTCGATTGTTGATTTTCGATTTAGTTTTTGTAGTGTGAAGGACAAATTTTTATCACAAACTTATTGTCATTTATTTGTTATTTGTTATGAATTAGGGCTATTAAGGATTGTTTATTTTAGCTTGGGTAGAGATGGGGATTTAATAATAGAATAGACTTGGTTACATGAGGGGGTGGCGGACGGAGAATTGGTTGACACACACTCTTACAATGTTATAAGATCAGATAGGGACCAGGAATTTACTGGTAAGTCGCGCGGAGGTGGTGTGTTAATAGTTACGAAAAAAAGACATAAAATTTTAACTTTTTTTCAACATCGTTCATTATTTGAGATTTTAATTGCAGAAATAAAAATTAATAATAAAGATAAAGTTCATGTGGTAGGAGTATACATACCACCTGATTGTAAAGTAAACGACTATATAGAATGTTTCGAGATATTACAAAAACACGTCCACAACAAAAATAACATATTTATTTTAGGCGATTTTAATATACCGGAAATAAAAGGTACAGACAGTATGGATTTTAATACTAGTCCTAAACTAGATAGTCTAATTGAATTTTTAAATTTTAACTCATTTATTTTGTACAATAATATAAAAAATAGTCAAGATAAAACGTTAGACTTGGTTATTGCATCAAATGATAATGTAAATACATGCACGGTAGGGAGGGAACAGTTGCCTTTAGTTACTGAGGATATATTACATCCATCTCTAGATATTAGTATAACTTTGGTAAAGCAAAATATACAAGAACTAAAGAAGGCAACTGAATACAAATTTAATTTTAAAAAAGCTAATTTTCAATTGATGAGCGAAATGTTAAGAGATACTTGTTGGATCGACGTTATAAATAATGATGATGTCGATTCAGCACTTGATATTTTTTACAAAAAAATTTACGATGTTTTTGAAGTCTCTGTTCCGAAATATAAAACCTACAACAATTACAATAAATTTCCAAAATGGTTCAGCACACAAATTAAACAGTTGTTAAAAGAAAAGAATAACTTTAGAAAGCTAAGATATGTTTCGGACTGTTACAATTCTAAATATTTACAGTCCAGAAGGGATTTAAAATGTTTAATTAATACTGAACGTAAAAATTATTTGAGGCAAATTGAGGAGAATGTAAAGAATGATATGAATTCATTTTGGACATACGTTAAAAAAAATAAATCTAACGGATGTCAAGTAGAAACATTTAATTTAGACGGGCAAAGAGTAAATGATGATGAGATTGCCGAAAAATTTGCACAATATTTCTCTACTGCTCACAACGATGAAAAATCAAGCTATAATTTGGATTACTTAAACTTAATCAATAATAATAATACTGTCTTAAAATTATCCGTAGTATCAGATAATGATTACAATATGGCCCTAAAAAAATTAAAACCCAAGAAAAGTGCTGGTACGGACTGTATACCGCCCTATATTTTGAAAGGTTGTGGAGAATTTTTGAAACTACCCTTAATGCATATTTTTAATATTATCCTTAAACACTCATATTTTCCAATAAAATGGAAATTGTCAACATGCATTCCAATTTATAAATCGGGTAACAAGAATGATATTGAAAATTACAGAGGGGTATCAGTTATGTGCGCTCCCTCCAAATTGTTGGAACAGATTTTGTATTTTCATCTTTACAATCATGTTAAAAACAGTATTATAGATCAACAACACGGATTTATGTCAGGTCGTTCAATAAATACGAATCTAATATTGTTTACAGAATCGGCAAACCAAGCTTTTGAAGAAAGACTACAACTGGACGTTATTTACACAGATTTTCAAAAGGCCTTCGATACTGTGCACCATGACATAATCTTGAAGAAATTGAATTCATTTGGTTTATCAAACGATTTATTATGTTTGTTTAAAAGCTACCTTCAAAATAGGTATTTCGTGGTTAAGCACAATGGTAATGCATCTGGGAAGTTTCACGCGAATTCTGGAGTCCCACAGGGTTCTAACTTGGGACCACTTTTGTTTTTATTATTTATTAATGATATATCCGAATATATACAATTTTCTGATTATTTATTGTTTGCGGACGACTTCAAAATATTTAAAAAAATTAAAACAGTTAGGGATTGCGTCATGATTCAGAGGGATATCAATAGTATATTAGAATGGAGTATCCAAAATAAATTGAATTTTAATATTAATAAATGCGGGAGTATGTCAATTACAAAAAAAAAGGAACCTATAATATTTGATTATTTGATGGGGGGGATTCTCTACAAAAATTTAGTGAAATCAAAGATTTAGGGGTTACATATAACGAGCAACTATCATTTGTACCACACATTAACCGACTAGTAAAAAAAGCTAATAGGATTTGTAATAAGGCAAAGTTCTTGCTTTTTAGATATAGAAACTATAAAGATTTTATTTAAAACATTGGTTAGATCAAACTTGGAATATGCTTCTATTGTTTGGGGTGAACAGGCACAAGTGCATATAAATTTAGTAGAAAAGGTACAAAACAAATTTTTGAGGCAATTATATTTTAAGAAGTACCATGTATGGCCAGATTACAGGACAGTAAGGTCATCCAGATTGCGAGAGGAATTTGGACTAATTTCATTAGAGAATAGAAGGAAAATTGCAAACATGATTTTCCTCTATAAGATAATTAATAATGATATAAATTCAAGTTGTCTGTTAAGTATGATACCCTTTAAAGCTCCAGCGAGACCAACCCGCTGTCTATTACTATTTGAAAGAATACGAACCTGTGTACATTCTCCATTAGAAGCCATATTGACATTGGCCAATAATTTAAATACATTTATTGACATTGAGTGGACAGTTCCCATTAATAAGTATCGTAGGGAGGTGTGTGGACATCTTGCTCTTTTCTCCACTTAATTCTTGAATTTTATTTATCAACTAAATTGTAATTAATTCAATGAAATAAATATCAATTGAGAGGTATGAGTTCTGTCGTCTTGGTTCTGGTTTATAGTGTTTATATATATCATGTTTTTATACTATTTTAATGTTAAGTTTTCTAAATTTTGTTTATTCACTTTAAAATATCCATGTAAAAAGGTTGTAAACCTGTTTGGGTATAAATAAATAAATAAATAAATAAATATTTTTTCTACGACCCACTTAAGAAAAAATCTAGAAAATGAAAAGGAACTAAAGTTCCTACCATGTGTCCCGCGACACGTTCTACCTTTTTATTATTGTTTTTATAGCAGACTCTATTTTTAATCTAATTTGTTGAAATTTTTGTTGTTAATATTTTATTATTGTTGTTATTACGCGGCGGCGCGTATAAGCCGCTCTCTCACCTGCTTTTTCACCTTTATTTTTGCTCCCTTCTCTTTCTTACCTGAGCCATAGGTGTGTTTTTTTGTATCGCGATCACTTCTAAATAGGTTCATTATAAAGCTCAGAAATTCTTAGATAATATCATAAACACTATAAAAAGTTATAGAAGGTTTGCTTAAAGACGTCTGATTTAAGCATTTATTGTGAATAATTGTCTATTATTTGGAAAATTTTATATTTATAGAAAAACTTTATAGTAGTTTTAAAAGTAGACACTTCAAAGTGTTCAGTGGTGGGGTTTCATTAAATTATATCAATTTCGAAAAAAGATATAATCGAATGAAGTCTAAAAAAAACAAGTAAAGCATGCAAAAAAAAACAGATTTTTAAGAAGCATTTGTTCAAAATTCGAAATATTGATCACATGTGTTAATTTATTTTTTTATAATGTTATAAGCCCAAAACTATTAACTTTTAAGTCGAACGGTTAATAAATTTGGCTCCTGGGCCGTTCGCCCGTAACCACGAATTGACTAGCACAGAAATTAATTTTATCTCGTAAACTTTCCAGTTTAGAAAAAAACTTTTCAGATAAAATTTGTAGATGAATGTATCAGCTACAATTTTTAATTTGAACATTTGTTTTTCCTTCATTTGAAACTAAAAAAAATTTACCAAACGATTTTCCGGAAAATTGCATGTCTGGCATCGTAACGTTTTTCTCATGTTAAGCACAACCCTTTTAAATACTTAATTTGGAATTTTCAAGTTTTTTGTATTTTCTGTGAGCTTTGACTAGGTTAAATTATGTACTACAAAATTATATTTTGCCATGCTCAGCAATGAATTTTTGCAAAAGTAAGAGCTGCCTAAAATTGTAAAAATTTATAATTTCAGAACTTTAATGGGTGCACTTAAATTGAATCTTGGTGGAGCTCCGGAAGGACCAGCTGGTACAGGAAAAACTGAAACATGCAAAGATTTGGCTAAAGCAGTAGCCAAAAAGTGCGTGGTGTTCAATTGTTCAGATGGACTGGATTATAAGGCGCTCGGAAAATTTTTCAAAGTAATTTAAAATTAATAATTGGATTAAAATTTCTTAGGGCCAACTGCACCGGTGCTATTTAAACATTTAAGTAAAACTTAGAAAATATGTGTGACTGCACCGCGTCGTAAGTCGTTCTTAACGTAAGTCGAAGTGTAGGTTCTACTTATGCGAAAGTGAGGTTATGTCCTGGCGCTTTGACAGACCAAATTATCAAAATATAAAGATGTTAGTTTATAAAATCAAACAAAATGGAATTAATAGTGGATATAGAGCGATTTAGACCTTTACGAAATGAAATTAGTTGAATTTGGTGTTCCCAGGAATATAACTCCCAGATAAGATTTTTACAACACCCTATCCGAAATTAGGGCCGCGGCGGGCAAATCACTGGGAGACGCAGCTCTTCATTTACTTGATTATATTTTATATTGTTTATATTTTATATAGGAATATAATTGTCATTCTCATTATCAGAATTTAGTGTTACATCTGTCACATTTCAATTTTTACCAAAATCAAAATCCCTGTGCGCCTGTCCGCCTGTCCACATCCTGTCTTTAGTCGACTTAGCTAAATAAGATACGGTGCAGTTGAATTACACCAAGTTTTACTTAATGAATGAAGTTTCACTTATAAAAGTATTACTTAGAAGAAGAAACGGTGCAGTTGGCACTTAGTACTTTACTAACTGCTGTTATTTTTAGGGATTGGCTCAAGCCGGAGCTTGGGCTTGCTTTGATGAGTTTAATCGAATAGAATTAGAAGTACTGTCTGTAGTTGCTCAACAAATATTAAGTATACAAATGGCAGTAGCCGCGAAACTTACCAAATTCGTTTTTGAAGGAACAGAAATTACTTTAGATGCAACTTGTACGGTTTTTATTACAATGAATCCAGGGTAAGATACTTTACATCACTTGTACACATATACATACATAAATTGCTGGAGTGAATAATTTTCACAGGCGACTTTCATATCCCTTTGAAAATTTGTTTGGTTCTCGTTCAAAACTTGTGTATCAGTAAAAAAATGTAACTATATGTTTTCAGCTATGCTGGACGTCAAGAATTACCGGATAATCTCAAAGTACTATTCAGAACAGTTGCGATGATGGTACCAGATTACGCCATGATTGGAGCAATATCTCTATATTCGTATGGATTTGTACAAGCTAACAGGTAGATATAAAAATATCCGCTTCAAAAGTACATTCGTACACACGTATAGCGGTTTGCTAGACACACTTTTTTCCTTCGCGTCTTTTCGTTCGCTTCGATGTGCTTTGATGTAACTTGGAGATGTAAGTGTGTTATGTTGGCACTTCGATTCCCATGCAGCTGGAGCAATTAGTTCGTTGGATACCTGAAGGTATAGGAGCGTTTAAAGTTTAAATGGTGATCGAGTTATTAAACCACCCACTATTAAAATGACAGATGTCGTATGAGAGGAGGACCCCCGCATGTTGAGGTGCGCATGCGTCAATGCAGCCCTTAACCTTCTATTCGATGTGTCTGAATGTGAGGAGATTAGCCCAGTACTGAATTCACAACCCAGAGGTCCTAGGTTCGAAACCCGGCTTGGACCTGGGTTTTTTTGTTTTTTTTTAGTTTTCTATTTCTTATTTTCTGATATTTTTATACATAGTTATACTTTGATCTGTCAGTTGGTCGGGAAGCGATAAAGTTCAATAATTTTCCCCTCAGACCATTTTCCCTTCCCCGGTTAGGACACACGACATCTGTCATTTTAATAGTGGGGGGGTTGAATAACTCGGTCTCCATTTAAACGCGCCTGAAGGTATAACCCAGCAAGAAGTCGCTGCGCGTTTAAATGTGCCTCAATCGTCGGCATCGCGCATGTAATCGACAACTGGGAATGCAGAGTATATACACAAGAGAACGAGCCACAACACATGCCCAAGATAGCTTAATAGTCCTGACTGCTGGGAGAAGCCCGACAGCTTCAAGAATCAACAGCTTCCACGCATTGCAAGTCATCTGGGCAGGCATTCCACAGCAGCTTACCAATAATATAACAGATAGTCTCTCAAATCGAGTAACAGCATTAAGGTTAGGACTAAAAAGACGGACCACAGCGGCGCGTCACGTCTC
>CAJUYG010000060.1:399688-438003 GCA_910591675.1 Galerucella calmariensis | reverse complement strand
AAGGTGGACAGGTCACTGGGAGACATCTCCTTTATATCGGCAGGTGTAGGCCAAGACTCACCGAACACACACTCTCTTATTGACGATAACTCCGGACACTCGCATAAGACATGCCTGACAGTTTCATCTTCCTGTTCACACATCCTGCATAGAGGTGTGTCCACTAGCCCCATTAGTATGGAGGTGTTTCCTTAGTTGACAGTGACCAGTCAGAAGTCCTACTGTTAAACGTAGGTTTTTCCTGGTCATCGTCAAATATTTCTTCGGCGCCAGCTTTCCAGGGTCGCCCAGGGTGATCCTGGAAAGACTGCATCCTTTGATTCCATCCCATCTCTTAAGGGATTGAGCATGGGTGTAACGTTTGGCTAGTTCCGCAATTGTCGAAGTCGTTAGACCGTAGGTGTCACTGGGTCCTAGAATTTTTAGTCCAGCGGCTTCCCTGGCTAAAGAATCAGCAATGCGATTTCCTTTACTCCTGTCGTGCCCTTTAACCCACCGCAGGATAATATTGTTATCTGCCGAGGCGTCAGCTAAATCTTGGTGGCACTCTAGTACTAGCCTCGATATAACACGTTGTCTGTTCAAGGCTAATAGGGCTTGTCTACTATCAGTGCAGTTGGTGTAAATAGTACAATAAAGGAACATTGTACTGTTCAACTGTGTAATATAAATATTTCTATTGTATATTTCAGCTTGGCTGAGAAAATAGTCCACACCTACAAATTATGCTCCGAGCAGCTTTCGTCTCAAAATCACTACGATTACGGAATGAGAGCTGTTAAATCCGTCTTACTTGCTGCCGGAGCTTTGAAAAGGGGTTATCCAGACGTATCTGAACCTCAAATTGTGTTAAGAGCAATTATTGACGTCAATCTACCGAAGTTCTTAGCTCAGGTACGATATTTTTCCAACGATACGATCACGACTAAGTAATTTTTTCTCACAGGACGTACCTTTGTTTGATGGTATATATTCCGATCTATTTCCTGGTATTGAAATACCAAAGTTCGAAAGAGCCGATCTTATTGCGTGCTTGGAAAATGAAATTCAACGAAGAAATTTGCAGGCTACACCTTGGTTTGTTGAAAAATGTATGCAGATTTACGAAATGATACTCGTAAGGCACGGTTTGATGATAGTTGGAAGACCGATGGGTGGGAAGACTTCTGCTTACCAGGTACGAATAACTTATTCTGTAGCTTCTGCTGTTTCCATGTATTTGGGTATTTGTTTGATCCTTGGAGATCTTCTTCATCTATTTTGTGACTAGTAATGGGTAATAATTAATAAAAAAAATTTTTTTTACACTATCGGTCTTTTTTTTCATTTACCAACAGTTTGTCATAAAACTAGGTCGTAGCTACCACCCTCGGAACAGTTTGAAGCATGATTATAAAAAATAAAAGGCATTTTACTTTGTTGGTAATGCTCTTATTGATCTATGCTATTGGAAATCAAAGGAACTTCACTTGGTATGGAACTATTTGGAGCGGAAGTAGCAGTCGACCTGGGAGCTGGTATTTCTTCGATATTCATATGGACATTGTGATTATGTAGAATTTGGTTAGAAAATTGCACTTTATTCCGTATTTATAATCTACTTCTATGGTAATAATGTTGGGAAATTAAAAAAAAAACCGATCGTGCAAAAAATAGTGTGAGATATACCTACCCTTATAACTTATATACTATTTTACATTAAAAAATTATCCATAACAACTCATATTTTTTAGAGTTTGGCAGGTGGTTTGGGTGCTTTATCGAATAAACCAGATTCTGCTCTAATTGAACATGAAGTTATATACAAAATAATAAATCCCAAGGCTATTTCTATGGGTCAACTGTATGGTCAGTTTGATCCAGCATCTCATGAATGGTCTGATGGAGTCTTAGCCACAACGTTTAGGTAAATCACTTTTAATATTAATATGATGGTAAAACTTATATATGTTACGGTTAAAGTATTTACTTGGCTAGTATATAAACTAGTTGGATAGTATACAAACTATCCAACTGCCTGGTTATTTTGATGAAAAATCATATTTTCACTAAAATAGCTACGAGTAATGGCTGGTTTGTATACTATCCAGTTAGTTTATAAACTATACAAAATTTGTCGCTAATACTTTAACCGTAACATACAAAATATTACCTTCTGTCGTTCGCGCTGTGGGTTTTTACTACGTGTTTCGATAACCTAAGATACTGATAGTAAACGGTTTTAGGGATTATGCTAATAGTACCACTAGCGACAGGAAGTGGATTCTGTTTGATGGACCAGTTGATGCCGTTTGGATTGAAAACATGAATACTGTTTTAGATGATAATAAAAAACTGTGCTTAATGTCTGGAGAAATTATTCAGGTGAAAATCAATATGAACACATTATTTAAAGTAATATTTCTTGTAATTCCCATGTACATATTGAATGTTTGGTGGATCTATGATCCTATTTCTTTTGAGGCCAATATTCAGATTCGTGGTGATGATCCATTTAAAAACACCCTGTACCCCTGTAAGCGTAGTGTAAGATAAATTAAGTATAGTTTTTTTGGAACCATCACAATTGATATCCGTCTACAGTTAAAGTTAGACCCTTTCTCAATGAAACACCCTGTACCTATATTAATAACTACTGATGCTAGAATAGATATTCTCCTCCTATTTCCAATGATTAGGAAATGATCATGATGATGATTTAAGAAAACTGCTCCACGATGCTTCTACGCATAATCGTCGATAAACTTAATCCAACTGTCTTAACTTGTTATGTACAGGTATTTACTGCGGTTTGAATGAGGCAAGTAGTGGTTATTGATTGAAGGTGTCAATAAATGACTAGGTCGTCTGCGTATATTGCATTTATTCTTTTTTTTCCTTTTTTTTCTTTCGGACCGAGATGGGAAACTCATGTTCGAATGGGTCCTTAACCAGTACCCAGACAGTGTTAGACTCATCTCCACGAGAATGCCTACCTACCTCTCACATGCCATGCCGATTCCTTCACTTTCCCTTATCATGCTTTCTACTACGCCACTTATTTCCATCCACTCCTCATCGCCCCTCAACAGTTTATTTTCCAATTTCTTCAAAACTTCCTCGTTCTTCCAGCATCTAAACACATGTCCCACATCATCCTCCACTTCACATCTCTCGCACACTCCAGTTTTATTTTCCCAATCTTGAGGAGGTAACCCACTCTCGACCCATGCCCTGTGAGCACCTGCGTCAAGAAGTAGCTCCTTTTAGCTCGCCCTCATACTCATTCCACCTTCTCCCCTCTTCCTCATCCATCCATTCCTGTATTTCATCTCTGGTCGCACCCCTCCAGCGTTGCTGTCTGGCTCTAGCCATCGTGTCCAATGGATGGGACCTTGAAAGCACCGCTGCTGCCAGTCCACCCACTGTCCTGTACGCCTGCACCACCTCAGGAGTATCCAACCCTAACCCCTGTTTTCTCACCCCACACTTCCACGCCATACAGCATACTCTGCTCTACCATCCTACCAATTACCCTCCTCTCCCACTCTCCCGGTCCTTTATTCACATTACCCATTAATCTTCCCAGCCATGCTGCCCTTACTTTTGTTATCGGTGTAGCCTTCAACATATGTGCTTTGAAGGAATATTTCACCATCCAAATTTTCCTTCACCATCACCCCCACTTTCCTTGCCTTGCTCCGCCCCTTCACCACTGGCCCCACCGTCTTATCCTCAGCCACTTCCAGTCCACACTGCTCTACATACCAGACGGACATCGTTCGCATACACCGTAATCTCACATCTCTCTTCACATGCTATCCCACAAACTTCATCAAACAAACACTTCCAAAGCGTCGGTCCCAGAACCGAGCCCTGGGGCACTCCAATCTTCGTTGCATACCTTCTCCCTCTAGTGTCAACTATCGCACGCCCCGTCAGATAGTCCTCTACTAGATTAACTAGCCCCTCCCCTGTTCCTAGTTTTATCAACGCGCTCAACACCGCCCGTTTACTGACACTGTTGAACACGTTTCCTACGTCGAAGAACACGAGTAGGGCGAATCTCTTACTCCTACTGCCACCCTGCCTAGTCCTTTCCACCAAGTCCACCACCCTCCCCAGCACTGAGATGCATGATTTCCCTTCTACAAACCCATGCTGGTTTTCATTTCTTCTTAGTGGCAGTTATCATGCAACATTTTTTCAGATGTCACCACAAATGAACTTGATTTTTGAACCAGCTGATTTGGAACAAGCTTCTCCGGCGACAGTATCAAGATGCGGTATGATTTACATGGAACCAGCCTTACTAGGTTGGAAACCCTTCATGGACTCCTATATGAATACCTTAGCAAAATTTCTTCTTGTTGAACAACAGGAGTTACTCATCGAATGCATGGAATGGCTGGTTCCATCGATGTTAAGACAAGTTAACAAATCGAAGAAATTCGTTGAGACATCCGATATACATTTATTTTACGTGAGTAATAATCAAGCAGAACTTGCAAGTGTATCTACACATTTGAGGATAACAGATCGCGAAAAGTCTATTCGAGCCATACGATTTACACAAGTACGACAAGGAAAATATGAGCAAAACTACTTGAAAGAGAGAGAAGAATAATTGTTCGCAGTCAGCGATGGGCGTGTCTTCAGTTCCAGCTACCAATCTGATATGAAAGCAGCGTTGCCAGTTTAGAAAGTTTGGTACTTTCTAAGGAATCAATAACTCATTTAGCATTTAAATTTTAACACGGGATAACGCCTTATTTAGTGGGAGAAAATGGAGATTAGTAATAATATTGACTTTTGAAAAATAAGTGAGATGAAAACAAATAAAAATAAATTGATATAGTTCAAGAAAATTGGACAAATCAAAATCTGCAATAAATAAAATCTATACAATTATTATTGGTATTTAACATTGTTGCCGACAAAAATTTGGAATAACTTTTACAGATACATACATTTGGCAACAGCTGACTGCGCACAATTATTCTTTTCACTCTTTCATATTTTCCTTGTCGTACTTGTGTAAATCGTATGGTATGACTTTTCGCAATCTGTATTTAACCTTATTTAAACTCTCAATATTCACAAGGTTTCAAAAGTAATGGATTTATTAATAAATGGCCCTTATACTAAGCTACCAAATGATCCTACCAAATCAATTGAAAACAAAATTTATAAGACACTTTTCAAATTCAAGAACGAAGTTGCTAATCGTGAAAGAACAATATTAACACCTAAATACAGTAAACCACCACATTTTTATGGTTTACCAAAAATTCATAAACAAAACATACCATTACGACCAATTTGTAGCACTATTAATTCCCCATGCAGCAAACTATCAAATTATATATTAAACATCATTGAACCCCTCGCAGGACAGACAGATTCATACATCAAAAATAGCAATCATTTGTTAGAAAAACTATCGAATTTAAAGTTCAACAAAAGCCATTATTTGGTCAGTTTTGATGTAGTTAGTCTCTTCACAAATGTACCGGTACAGAAAACAATAGAACTTGTCAAATCGAAATTATAAATAGATCAGACCCTTACAGAAAGGACCAAATTGAGCGTAGCAGCAATAATAGAATTATTAAAATTATGTATAATAAAAACATATTTTCAGTTCAATAATGATTTTTATGAATAGAATTTTGGTCTTGCCATGGGCTCTTGCCTATCACCAATTCTATCGAATATTCACATGGAATTTTTTGAAGCCAAAATAGTAAATAATCAAAAATTAAAACCAATTGTCTGGTGGAGATATGTAGACGACATTTTTGCAATATGGCCTTATGACTTAGTATCTCTGAATGATTTCTTAACGTATATAAATGAAATGGAAAAATCTATAAAATTTGAAATTGAAATTGAAAATAACAATTTTTTGCCATTTTTAGGTGTTCTTATCAATAAAACACCTACAGGGTATGAAACAAGTGTTTATCGTAAGCCAACACACACTAATAGGTATTTGAATTTTGAATCAAAGCATGCTATAAGCGTTAGAAAAGGGGTAGTAAAATCTTTATACGATAGGGCCAGAATCATTTGTTCTGATGACAATCATTCCACAAAGGAGAAAACTCTACTAAAAAATGTTTTAAATGCCAATAATTACCCGGCAGAATTTATGAATAAAGAAATTAAGAATATAGGGAAGGGCTCATTGTTAATACCCCATAATAATAACAATAATATTAATAATTCAGCTAACATAATTTTTAAAAACTTGACAATACCGTATGTTAAGGGTTTATCAGAAAGAATTAAGAAAATTGGTAATCAATTCAATATTCGAACTAGCTTCAAATCTAACAATACGTTGAGATCTATACTAACAAAAACAAAACCAAAAAATGAAGAACAATCTTAAAAAAATTGCATAGTTATATCAGATATCTTGTGAATGCGACAAATTCTGTTTAGGTGAAACATCTAGACCATTGAAAGTCCGAATAAGTGAACATAAAAAATATATCAAAGGGGAGTTCTTTAAGTCAGGTATTTGTAAACATGCTTGGGAAGAGGGTCATAAAATTCAATAGGATTCGACAAAAATAATATTGAAAGAGCCCAATAATAAAAGACGAAAAATCAAAGAAAGTGCTTTAATACCTACAACTAAATGCAGATAAATGTGTAGCTAGTATTTCAGCCCAATGCTAGTAAGAGAAATTTCCAATAATCAATTACCTGCGTTATCAGGATAGCATCATAAGTTTTTATCCAGGTTTTCTTATGATATATCGATACACACTTCAATACACAAAATCACCAAACTGAGTCATACATATTTTGAAAACAAAAATAATCATACACAAAAAAATAACAACAAACGCGTTTTATTAACAACATTTCCAAAATAAGCGGAAAAAAGCGCTATCCCAATAAAAATCGTTCCTGGAACGTGCTATCATATCTTTGGAATGTCATAAAATAAAATATTTTATTTCACATTTTACCAGAGATGTGATCTCCTATGAATGGACCTTAATAAAATTTGACAACAAAGTTTTGTAGTCTTAAACTTCAAAATATTATTGATTGTCTAGTTGTCATATTTTTTTTTTTGTTGTGTCAGATAGGGACCAAAAATTATTTTATCATTAGTTAACCTTGACAAAGGTAGCTGGAACGCTACCGAAACGTCGATATAAAAAAATAAAAAACATTATTGTTGTTTGATTCCCAAAAAAATAAAAAAAAAACCTTTTTAGTCTAAAAACGATTTTTAATTTAAAATAATCGATAATTTTAGTCTTTCACAAGATTATTTACTTGTCTGATACGCGAAGAAAACCAAGTGAGCACAGTATGGTTACAATGCACCCTAATATTTTGTTTGTTGTGGGGCTTGGGATCGACCCTAACATCGGAAGGACGGCAGAATTTTGATACCTTTTATAGGAAACTTCTTAACGGAGACAACCGTAATTATCCCAAACCGAAATCGTTCAAATTAACGAAGAGTCAGGTTTTTCCCGACCGAGCGAATGTATTCGATTGGATGTACGATAAGAAGAACAATGGAAGCTGGATCAATTGGACAGATACCGTTGAAAAAGTTGATAAAATACCTGCTACAGCAAAGGTAACGATAAATTATCTATCACTGTTTGGTATTTGGCGTTTATTTAATAAAATGTCAAGTGCTCTGCAAGATAATTAAAATTATAATAGTATATTCTTCAACGAGTGCAGAATGATGGCTATTATTCACGCGGATGAAGTTTCCAAAACGAGGGATCGCAGCGAGTGAGTTTTGGAATCATCCAAGTGAATAATAGCCATTCTACACAAGTAAAAGACTATACTTTCTCCACGACTAAAAAGAAAAAACTTCCAGTGAGGATCGCACCTCGATTATCCGCGCCATAGTCAACCACCACTAGGCTATAGAGCATATTTATAAAAATGTAAAGAGTAAATACAAACAGTAGAAAAAATTGACCTTTACCCTGACGTCATCCCTACTAACCTCGCGAAATCAATCAATGACTCAAAAATGGTTACAAATACTTTGTCGTGTGCCTAAATACGTTGACTGCTTGTTTATCTTGTTCAGCCACCGTCTAAGAAGTGAGGTTAAGTTGGAAATATTCATTAAATGAGAAACAGAAAATTCTGTACTTATCGCGGAATAAAAATAATAAATTAGAGATCTTGAAAGAAACCGATTTTATAGAATTTATCTGAATGCAAATGATGGAACGATTTGAATAAAACTCGATGTATCAAAATAATGACAGTTGTCATAAGAGGTCAAAATAAATTCTTATGAATACAACCGATTAATCGTTTTTGGTGCTATCTCTTTTCAACAATTGGAAGTAATAATTAGAGTTACATAAGAACGTATGTCATTGCTTGAAAGACAAGTGAAGCGATTTGCGTTCTTAGGTATTTGACGTTTTAAAGAGACGATTTGATTTATTCATTTTAATTTTGATTGATTTAATAAATTTTAGCGTGAATTTTGATAATAATAGAATGTGATTGGCTAACGAGAGTGAATTCTTTTTATTATTCACTGGTGTGAAGAATTTATATCATTATGCAGCTAAATATGTAAAAATAATTTGTGCATTATAATTTAGTCGTGGAGAAAAAATATTATACTATGAAAACAATACATTAATAGAGAAAGAAAATAGGTTTTGGGATATTTTAAAGAGTATTTTATAATTTTAATTTATAATTTTTAGGCCACTGAGTTGATAATACAAACTAGCGAATCTTGTTGCCAGAGATTCTTCCTAAAAATGTGCCTGGACAACAAAATACCTATTTTATTCGTTGGGCCTACTGGAACAGGAAAATCAGCAGTAATAATTGATCATATGCTAAATTTGCCGAAAGAAAAGTATTTACCAAATATTGTTAACTTCAGCGCTAGAACATCCTCCAGCTTAGTACGTACCATATTTCTTAAATACTATTCTACGCCTTCTAATTTTGAGCTGTTAGTAAAGAAAAATCTAATGAGTACATAAAATTTACCAAAAAAATTCACAAGGTTTTTATGCCGATTTAAAACTCAACTTTTGAATGATTTTAATAATCCGTCATTTATGGTGTGACGTACATACACTAAAAGAGAAGTTAGCTACTTAATGGACCATAATTCTTTTAGGAGATGTTTGTTACTTCCGATTTATTTTTACGGCTATTATATTTTTATAAATTGTCTCGTTAACGTATTTAAGTACAGTATTTTTGTTAGTGTTAGATATTTTTCTTGAATAATCCGATCCGAGTTCGGAGAGTGGGAGGGGGTGAGTATTTTAGGGTAAAAAATGGCTTATCTCGATTTCCGGCAAAACTACGAGTCCTATGGAAAAAAGTTGAAATGCAAAGTTGTGGGTAATAGAAAGATCTACAACTTTTGTTTACACAATTTTTTCACATAACCTCAAAATTTATGTGAAAAATTCAAATAACCAAGTTTTTATTTTTTTTATTTTTATCTTTTTAAAAAATAATAATTTTCTCACGAAATTTAGTGAAAGCCTTCCTTATTATATCCCAAATACACTGTAATTTATTTGATTTGAAATATTCATTTTTTCACCTTATTTTCACTTAATATCAAAAAAACACCGTAATTTTCAATCGAAGTCTCGCATCAAAATATCAGCTTTTTTCAAAAAGTCGGTGAACTTTTTTTTAGTTGAAATCTCTACTTTCTGATAGTGTGAAAAAAAAAATACATTACTTTGGTAAATGTTCTCAGAAAATATAAAAAAAAATGAAAAAAAGCTCGATTTCGAAGCTTTTTTAATCACTATGTGCAATTTCATCGAAAAAATGTAATTGCTGCAATTTTTTCAAGTTAAAAAGTTTATTCATTAAATTCGAATTACCTTCATTTCATAGAAAATCTCATAAAATGTAAATAATGTAAATCGTCCCTACTATTGAATTTAGATACTTCATTCTGATTTCGTTATTCATTACAATATTTTTAAAAACGTTATTCTTGTTATTTATGAATAAATTATTTTGAATTGTAATCACTTATTCATTAGTTTTTGTTTCTTTGATTTCTTCATCTTAGATTCGACAAGCTTTTCAAACTCTAGTTGATCTTCGAAATCTTCAAGACCATTACCTTTTTCGTCTCCAATGCTATTTCCAGTCTGTATTGGCTCTTCATCCACAATTTCATCTGAATCATATATTTCCTCGTTGGTTTTTCCTTCCAGATTGTAGTAATTTTCAGAACTATGACAATTTGTACGTACATTTGTGAATTTTAAGCCGTAAATTATTTTTTATTTCAATTTCACAATATTCCCCTCATTTTCTGATGGGTTTCATCCTATTACTATTTTTTCACCATTTTTGAAGGCTTCGGCACTGGTCTACAGGCAAATTTCAATAATTTACCGCATTTAGACATATTTATGGTGCACATGATATTTCCAAATAATCTATTATGGATGATGATTATCACTATTTAGCAAATTGATCAATTTTTTATTAGTTGTTAATACTAATCATATCTTTAGACTCAAGAGATGGTTATGTCGAAATTAGACAAAAGAAGAAGAGGTGTATTCGGTCCTTCGATGGGTAAACAATGCATTCTTTTCGTTGACGACGTCGGAATGCCTCAGAAAGAAACGTGGGGTGCACAACCAGCTGTCGAGCTTTTGCGTCAGTTCATTGATCACGGACATTGGTTCGAAAAGGATACATCTATGTTGTATCTAGTTGATATAGTAAGTCAAATCTTATTAACGGTGTAGTACTATAGTCAAAAGCGCTACTATCGTGCGGGTTCAAAGTTCACTTATCATATGTATCAAATCAGAAGACACAGAGGTTTCCAAAATGTGAGATTACAAATATACCCGGAGAAAAGAATGATGAAAAGAAAACAAAAACGGTGAGTATGTCTTTGTTGAATCGTATGACCCGCACGATAAGACTAAGATTTGACTATATCCAGCAAATCTAGGAAGTACTGTGAAATGCTATAAACCATCCGATTATTAGAAAAAAATGTCTGTCATTTAAGATATTTATTATTTCTAGCTGTTTGTCGGTGCTATGGGAGTCCCGGGAGGTGGAAGGAATGAAGTCAGCGATAGATTTCTGAGACACATGCAGATAATAACCATTGATTCGTTCGATGACCAAACGCTAAGTAAAATATTCACAACGATATTAGATTGGCATTTTTCTAAAGGTTATGCTGAGCCTGTAGCAAGATTATCCAAGGTAAGAACTGTGAAATCTTTCAACTAAGTAAGTACATAAATTGTAATTATTTTTCAGTTTTGTTGTGCCGCGACATCAGAAGTTTACAAAGCAGCAATAGAACATTTTCTACCGACACCTTCGAAGTCTCATTATACGTTTTCTTTGAGAGATTTCTCGAGAGTAATCAACGGGCTTCTTCTCACACCTCCTCAACGTATGGACGATCCTGAAAAGTTTATTAGACTGTGGACTCACGAAACTTACAGAGTGTTCCATGATCGACTCATAGACGATGATGATAGGTAAATTATTGTTTTCAATATAACAGGGATCTTTTCCATTAGAAAACATTCTTATCGTGTCCTCAGCATCTTGCAAATCATCAATTATTTGATGATTCATCTGCGTTCTTTTTTGTTCAGCAGTATTATTAAGAACTTAATGATTGTTATGATCTACGCTTTACAGTGACAGGTTATGTATATTTGTTTTTCTGACGTTCTGTGTTCTGTTCTGTGGGACTCATACTATAATGAAACATTTTTTAGGAATAAACTCTTCGACATTGTGCAAGAATCTTGTTATCAAGGTTTTAGACAAAAGTTTGATAAAGTCTGCTCCATTTTTGTACCTGAAGATGAAAGAATCAGCCCTCAACACATGAGGAATTTGTTCTATGGGAATTACATAAATCCGGATGCAGATCCAAAAGTTTATGATGAGGCAAGTTTTTAATCACATAATTTTCAAAAATAACAGCTATAGCCTTCTTGGTGTGCGTTTGTGACGCATATTCGGGTTTTGGATATGTTGTTTATTTTATTTGCCATTTTGACATATAGCTAACCTCAAATTTGATTAATAAAATCATCAGGATCGTATTCAGCCAAATTCGAAAAGGCTACGAATTTAATAATTATTTATAAGCTTCTTTTTATAACTGAAAATACTTGAGAACTTTCAAAATGCTGATGTTTTTCTGTGTTTCTAGGCATATTTTTGTATTATTCAAATAAATATAACAATAGGATTGATATTCACTTTTTATAAATATTACTGTCAAACGGGGTGAAGTCGATCAAAAAAATGCGTTTTTTTGAGATAACTGAAAAACTAATGATTGTATTTTGATGCAATTAAAAATATAACATCCTTGATGCTTAGGTTGTCGATTGGTTCCCAGAAAAAGGTCGTAGATGGAGTAATTTTTTTTTATTTTTAATCAAAGGGTGATCGACTTCACCCCATGGTTCAGGGTGAAGTCGATCACCGCTTTTAAAATGCATATTTCCCACTTCAGAGCTGTTTGGGGGTGTAGTCGATCATTGAAAAATAAAAAATATATATATTAAACGACATTTTCAGAAAAATTTTTCCAATAAAACGCATATATTGAGAAAAAATAAACGTTTATTCTTTGGACAGGATTGGCACAGCCGTTGATTTCTAGATTAAACAAACCTTTCATGGACAAATTAAATAAATAGAAAAACACATAAACAATTAAATTAAGAAACAAAATTAAAAAAAAAAAAACAATAGAACGCATAAAAATTCCTTATTAGAGCGTTTCCAGTTCTTCTCCAAGCGAGAAATAAAATTTGCCGCGCTTCAGAGACTTCAAAATAACACGTCGGACAATCTGTTCCCTGTTTATGACAGACTCATCTGGAATATTCGGAAAACTGAAGAACACAGATTTGTTGGAAGCATGCTTACGCAGTGTACTCACAACTAATTCAGCCTCTGACATTTCAATAATTTTAGCGATATAAAATCGATCTCTCTTATTAGTTTCATATTTGGTGATTATAAAGTCTCCTGTATCACAGCCGCCGGATGAGTCAGGAATGTCTTCTGGTTCAGCAGAACTTTCTCCAATTTCATAATCTTCTATGTTGACATTCTGTCCCTCCCGCTCCAATGTCTGTAAGTCATCTCCATCTTCGCTATCGCTTATTTGTCTCTTGTGCGTTTTGGATTGCTTGCAACTTCTCGGGTTTTCTTCTTGTAAATCCTCTGTGCCAATGCTTTCGCCAGCGGCTATATTCAATCTTTTTCCTCGCTTGGGGACATCACTTGGCCCAGTCTTGAGCTGGTGTAAATAATCTACAAGCGCTGATGTCATTGAGGTTTCTGCTCTGTTTCTTTCCTCCGGTGTAGTAGGCCCTTTTCTTGCTATCTTCGCAAGAACAGCAACTGGATTGAAGGGAACTAGGCCGCATGCTTTAAATCCAGCTAAGATATTGTTCATTTCACGATCCCCAAGCCCCTCAAATGCGGATTTCAACATTCTGGGAAAGACAGTTTTTGGTAAAACCCCCCTATTCTTCAGTTTCCACTCCTCCAGGACTCTTTTCCATGATGCTTTCAGAGGGCGAAAATAAGCCACGTCCAGTGGCTGAAGCATGTGGGTTGAATTGGGGGGGAGTAAGACAAACTTAATGTCGTTATTTTCACATTCTTCAATAACACTGAAAGTGATATGACTTTGCAAGTTATCTCCAATAAGCAGCTTGGTCCCGTCTAATTTTCGGAAAAATGGAAGTGCTACGATCCTGAACCAATCTTCGAACAATTCAGAATCAAACCATCCCTTTGGAGACCGGTTGTACATTGCTCCTGGTAATCCGCCCTCCTTCCAGCCTTCATAAAGATGTTTAGCTTTGTAAACCGTATACGGAGGGAGACGAGTTCCATCAGCAGCTATTGCGAACATAACTGTTGTGATGCTCTTGGTAGTGTCAAGTGTCCTGTAGGCGTGTTTGCTTCCCTTCTTCATCACCACTTTAACAGCCCCGGGATCGTCAACGAAGTTCGTTTCATCGTAGTTCACGATGTTTTGTGCTGGGATATCCTCAATTATTTTCGACACATTTCAGAAATAATCCTCAATAATCTCGTATGTTACAGCAGCTCTCACACGCTTTGTATTTTCTGCAAGCTTGATTGTAAGCCGAGGATGTCTCTTCATCGGGCCATTAAACCAGCCTTCTCCTGGCATATTATTGTTAAATCGCTTTTCAGTGAGGCCGCGTTTATTTAAATATTGCTGCGTGATTCGTCTTATATCAATAGGCTTCAATGGAAAACCCCACTCATCACAGGTTTGCAAAGCATTCACTAATAAAGTTTCAGACTGTTCGTCTAGAGCATGTTGACCACCATATATTAAGGGATGTTTCCCGTGAAAGCTATTGTTTAGAGTCGTATATGGCACTGCAAACATTTCTGACGCTTTTCGCATGCTTAATCTTCCCTTGCGCACTGCATCCAGCGCTCTCTCTAAGAACGCGCGGTCGTAGTTCCTTTTGCCATAGGCACCCAATCTTTTTACATATTTTCGTGGCATCTATAAGAATACTTAATTAAAAAAATAAAATAAAAATACGATACGCCACTGCCCTAGTAAACGAAATTTACATGAGAAAATCGAACAAAAACAAATTTCTTTGAACATAACCTCAAAAACTGACAAAATACAGCGAAAATCGAGTGATCCAATCCACCCCGTTGTTTTGATTTGGCACACAAAAATTCCAATTGAAACCACACACAAAATATATTAGCATATCAGATTGGGCACACCTTTTCTTGATGATATTCCTTATAACCTAGAGGGCCTAGGACGGGCCTAGTTTTTACAGGTTCCGCTGTGCAGATGTTTGATTTTGAATATTTTACTGATTGATAAATTTTGCTTCCTACTATTTAATTATTTTTGGAAAACTCACCTTTCAAGATCAACCTGCTTCACCAGTATAATGTTTGTTTGTCTTCTGGCCACACGACCGTTAATAAAAATCAGCTGATTTGTGATGTGTTGTTGCCGTATACTCAAAAAGAAGTGGAAATCCCGGTTTGATCGACTTCACCCCGTTTGACGGTAATTGACCATAAACAACAAAGTACAGACTCAGTGGGACATTAGAAAAGGATGTAAGACATATTGTCGCTACGAAAGGAGCGTCTGCATCCTATTTTGAATGATGTAATTTACCCCGATTGACAGGTCGTGCTTGCACGTAATCTATAGTATGTACAAAAAGTACGAGGAGTAATAAACCCTAATTAAGTATGCAAAACCTTTACAGGGAGCACCATGAAATTTTTGGTAAATCTCTTACTTTAAATTACATTTCTTCCGTAAATCTAAAAACCAGATAGATCGACCCCGTATTTGTTTCAGTTGTAGCAAAGTTTAGGGTTTCTTCATTGTTGAAGGATTAGCAGATAAGCAATAACGCAAAGCAGTGGTGTGTATTTTGGGAAAAAAATACGTTTTAAATTATAATATAATAATAAATGAAAAGAAATAATTATTGGAATACATTTATTACTTACATTTTATTCTATATCCGACTCGGAAGAGGAAGAATCGTTGTTGACATTAATAATAATAGGGTCGATTAAATCATCACAAATATTGTCAATTTTCCACATATTTGCCTCTACTTTGATAACATGCTCGATACAGTTTGTCCAATTTTCCTTACTAACATGACTTACAGCACTCTCAAACAATTTCACAACATCGTTTATTTTAAAAGTAGTATTTTTTTTCCAGCTTCCCCCTTTACCTGAGCCCATATTAATTCTATGGGATTAAGTTCACAATGATAAGGGGGAAGTCGAAGAACTGATATACCACGAGAAGAAGCCATTTCTTCTACAATGTAGGTTTTGTATTTATTCTTGTTCATTTTTGCAATTCTGTAAAGTTCTTTCCTTAGTGGATCTTTTGGAAACTTAATATTTTTCGAAATAAGCCACTCCAAAAACTCTGCTTCACGCCAACGACTTGTGGGTAATGCTTCTCGTAACCGTGAATGGTAACTTGAGTTGTCCATAACAATAACAGCCCCTTTTGGAATCAGATCCAACATTTGAACAAACCATTCCTCGAAGACATCCCCATTCATATCTTCGTGATAGTCCCCCGTGCGTTTTGAAATAAAAGTTAATAATCCACCATCAACAAAACCTTCAGAACTTCCAACATGGACAATGATAAGTCTTCTTCCTTTTCCAGATGGTGGCTGCAAACCTAACGACAAACCTTCCACGAATGCCTGCCTTCCGCTTTTAATGTTTTCATCTTGCCAAGATTTGGAAACTGTATATCCAGCATTTATCCATGTTTCGTCTAAGTAGAAGATTTTCAAATTTTGTTCTCTGGCATGTCGAATGCTTCTTAAATAGTCTCTTCTCCAAAAAACTATTTCCGGTTTATCTATCAAGAGAGATTTTCTATTATGTTTTGTATATCTGAAACCCACATCTTTCAAAAGTTTGCATAATGTCATTCTGGAGAATTTTGGATAGTCCGTATCTTCTTGCACTGATGTCATAATTTTGTCAAGTGTTGGAATTTCCTTTCGTAAGTAAAATCCATGGACTTTACGCCTTAGTCTTTGTTTTAATGACTCATCGATGTCAATTGGTTTTCGGCCTAAAGGAGTTTTAGGGGGTTGAAGAGTTCCATTCTTGCTTTCTTTTAGTAATCTATAAATTGTTGATTTAGCAACACACAACATAGCAGCCGTTAATTCCACAATATCATCAACACTTGCACTTGGATCCTTGTTTTTCAATGATATATAACAATTCAATATCAGAGTTTTTTCATTTAAAGATAATGGACCTGTTTTTGGTCGTTTAGATGGTCCTTGGCTTATCGACATTGTTTGGTACTTGCACAATTAACATTCAACAAATGTTTTAAATATATTCCAACTGTTTACAATATTATGAAAACCATACAACTTCATACAACTTTACTCAAAGAACTAATACTAAGTACTGATTTAATGTACCTACTTTCTTTTAAAATAATATTCCCGATAATGTTTCTAAGAAAACTGGGTTGTTCAATACAAAATGTACCTTACGGTATACCCTCTTAAAATATATTTTGGTACGTCTATGAAATCTACTTAAATGAATGATTTATTACTCCTTGTCCTTTCTATATAGACTAGATACATCAACTAATCAAATTTTTTAAGTCAAAGTCAAAGATTAGGGTTAACGTTTGTAATACATTTGAACGCTTCATTATTGTGATATTTTTATTATAGTTAGGGAGGCGAGGTAGCTAAATGGCATTCTCGAGCGCCGTCGAGACCTATCATAATCGAAAGATGAAGTAATTTCGAAAAGAAAAGCTCGTATGGTAAAAACCATTTTAGCGGTGGGTATGGCGTGTACGGTTTTTCAAAAATGTTAATAAAAACAGTTACTTGGGCATTCTCGAGCGCGTCAGATATTCATACCACGTATGCCCCAAGTGCCTCTGATAACAACGGTATACTAATCTGCCGGTTTGCGTAGGGGGGGGGTAGGCATATAAAGTAGTCAAAAATCCGAGAAAAAAAATTTACTCGAGCGCGTCAGATTTTCGGAAGGGGTGTTAAGTAAGCTCCCTTTAAAAAAACTGACGATTTCGGCGTGACGATAAGTTACGACAAATTTTTGAAAATGCAAAAAAAAAGTTATTTTGAAATACTCGAGCGCGTCAGATTTTCATAGGGGAGGTTTATCTCGGTATCCTAAAAGCATATTTTCCTAATCTGACAAAAAATGTTGGTGGGTTCTCTCAATCTGACCGAAAAAGGTTTTTTTGTTTCTTTTTTTCCTTTCTTTCTCCCTGATAAAACGGGGGATTTAAGAATGACAATAAAGCGATAGATACAACCATAGATACCGTCAGGTCTTTTATCTCTATCTATCTACCGCTTCTTTCCCCACGAAATAAATAAAGGAAAAATACTGGACGGCATATTTCTGTGAAGCGCTCAGTCTGTATTACATGTTTATGGCACATTTCTCTTTTTTGCTTCAATTCTTCACTTCGTTTTGCTTACGTCCAAAAAACAATTTGAGGATCAACAGGCTATTGAATAATATAAATAAATGAAACTGTACATGTTAATAATACTTTTGTATACAGATACGCGTAACTTTTTCCGAGTCCACGAAAATTGTCGAGAAGCTTTAGGAAAAATTTTTTTGAGATATAATAAAAGTTACATGATTTAATCATCGTGGTTTCATATCAATTTTTTTAACACCCTCCGTTTTCCAGATATACTCAAAAAAACGGGAGTTTGAGTTTTCATGATGCTTTAATTCCAAAAGTTTCAACTTTGGACAAAAATGTAAAGAAACCTTTTTTGTGTAAAATAAAATTACCTTTTTTTATTTAATTTTTTTTTTGTAAAATGTATCGTTCGCGACTTGTATGCCGCAACGCGTTTTTCGGAAGACGAAATGGCTCCTCCACACTTCCGGTCATGCGGAAACCGGCAGATTTTGTATTTTTAGTAAGTTTTAGATTATATTCTTCAAAATAAAAAATAAAAAAATCGCGCTCGAGAATGCCGGATTAACGTTTTTTTACAAGTTCGTGACCCTATAACTCGGCGGCGTCAAGGACTTATCGTCAGATTAGTTAAATTTAGTCTTAAAACACCCCAATATCTTAATCTGACGTGCTGGAGTATTTCAGACTATCGATTTTTTTTTACTAATCTGATCGACTATCCTAGGCGCGCGTCACTACATATAGAGCTAATACTTTCCAAAGTTGTTCTATTAGGTCTAAGGTATCTCTAATATCTTAAACTGCCGCGCTCTAGTATTCCCGAAAAATCTCCTATTCGCCTCTCTAACTATTAGGATTAATCTCAGACCTACCTTTTTCCCATTTCTTCCCACGTGATGTGTTTGAAGGACATTAACAATCGATGACGCACACCAAGAAGCAAGAAGAACTCTAGATTACTCTATGTTGAATTTTTCCTCTGCATTCACTGTATTTAGTATACTATGTCTTAGATTCTAGATATGGATGATCTAATAGAAAAAATGGAATATTACTTAAGCGAATACAATATGATATCAAAAACACCAATGAATCTGGTAATGTTCAAATTTGCCATTGAACATGTTTCTAGAGTATCAAGAGTAATAACGCAACCAAACGGTAACGCTCTTTTGGTAGGCGTTGGAGGTTCGGGAAGACACAGCTCTGCAAAACTAGCTAGTTTTATGGCCGAATGTACAATATTTGAGGTACATTTTATGAACAAATTAACTAGCATTCACATCATACCAATTTTTAAATAGTTCATTCCTCATGAAGCAGTAACTCTGACCTCTGACATATTGATGAGTCAATAAGGGATTGAATTATAACGAAGAAAAATATATAGTTCAAGATCCCAGAGCGATCCGACATTACTTATTTTCACATAGATTTTGAAAACATCAAATAGGCATCACATCATTCACATCATTTGAAAAAGTACTAGTTGTCATATGTCATGCAATCTTTAGGCATCTTGCTTATGGCACATGAGACGCTGGTGAGAACCTAAGGTAGATCGCTCTGGGATCTTACTTTACTACAGTCGGTAATAAATTAAACTTTCTTTTCTTAAAACCTCTTCAGTAGTAAAATTTAAACCAAAGACCTATATCAGTTTTTCCTGAAAAAATAATAGACTGTGAGCCCATGGGGAAAAAAGTGTCGCAATTTGAAACAGCAGCAAACCCATTCAGAACGATAGTTTATCATGCCACCATCGGTTCCAGAACTATGGCGTACATTTTCTCTTGTGCAGAAAAGCGCAGTGGAAAACTGAACATTTTATTTTTCACCCCCTGAAACCGTGATATGAAACTGTACGCCGTTTGTAACATTTGATAGTAGAATCATAGGAGATCGGTCGAAAATCTATGTCGTTCAAAAATAATCGTGAGGAAAATCTAGGAAAATTGTTGAAAACCCTTATTTTTTACCCCCTGAAACCGTGATATGAAACTGTACGCCTTTTGTTACATTTGATAGTACAATTATAGGAGATCGGTCCAGACTCTGACGTTAAAAAATAATCGTTCGGAAAACCTGGGGAAATTTTTAAAAACTCTCATTTTCTACCCTCTAAAAAGGTGATTTCAAACTATACGGCATTTGTTTCTGTAGATTATCTATACAAAATATGAATAAAGATTTGACACTAGTGCCGTACAAAAAAAGGTGTGTGAAAAGCCGATGGGAATTGTTTATTTTCCGAGATTTTCCTACTTAAAAAAGGTCATCTGAAACTGTACGGCATCTACCTAGTGCAATAGGTTCCTTTTAGAATGAAATAATAATAAAATAATGTACAAAAATAATAGTGTGAAAAGCACGAAAACAACATATTTCCAAAAATGTATCTACGTTTTCAACAATTTTCCTTGATTTTCCTCACGATTATTTTTGAACGGCATAGAGTCTTGACCAATATCCTATGGTTCTACTATCAAATGTAACAAACGGCGTACAGTTTCATCACATTTTTAGGGGGTGGAAAATCAAAAGTTTTCCACTGCGCTTTTCTGCACAAGAGAAAATGTACGCCATAGTGCTGGAACTGATGTTGGCATGATTCGTTCTGAATGGGTTTGCTGCTGTTTCAAATCGCGACACTTTTTCCCCATGGGCTCATAGTCTATAAGATTTTCTTTGTTATCTCTATGGCTTCTAAGAGTTAAAAATAGTGAAAACCATCAACATAGTCGATAATTTATTTTGCTGTAACCATGTGAATGGTGGGGTGGAATTCCTTTTTTATTTTTAGATTGAACTGACAAGAACTTACGGTACAACTGAGTGGAGAGATGATTTGAAAAGACTCTTAACCACCGCTGGAATTGTAGGGAAACCTATTTTATTCTTATTTGCTGATACCCAAGTGGCCGATGAAGGATTTGTTGAAGATATTAATACAATTCTCAACACTGGAGATGTACCCAATTTGTATGCACCCGATGAAAAAGCAGACATTTTGGAAAAAATGCAAGGAGTGCTCAAAGAGTCTGTACGTTTCATATTTTAGAATTTTAAATTTGTTGCACAGAAAATGTTTTTAGGGTAGAAAAATGGAAGCCACCCCTTTGGCGCTCTACAATTTTTTCATTGAAAGAATTAGAAGGAATCTTCACGTTGCTCTATGTTTGACGCCGATCGGTGACTCTTTTAGAGTTAGGTGTAGAATGTTTCCATCTTTAATTAATTGCTGTACCATCGATTGGTTTCAAAAGTGGCCTGATGATGCTTTGGAAAGGGTAAGATACATTTTGTGGTACATTATGTTCATAAATAATGTAGTTTATAATGAAGTTAGTGTGAAATTCAAAGTATCACGACACCAAACATCTATTTTTACAGGTGGCACACATGTTTCTGCATAAAACGAATATAGGTGACGAAATGACTGAAATTTGCGTTAAAATCTGTAAACATTTTCACGTTACTGTCCAAGAAGTTTCCGATTTGTTTTATACTGAACAAAAACGAAAAACTTACATCACTGCAACAGCATATTTAGAACTTATTCAAACATTCATATCACTGTTTGCATTAAAAGTAGAACAGATCACATTGCAACAAAGACGGTAAATATAACTCAATTTTCAATGATTATAAACATTTTAAATGTAAATGAAATTGTTGAGTATACGTTGGCAAATAAAATACTCATAATCAAGTGATTTTTAAAGTTTTATTTCAACTTGCAGGTATGAGACAGGCTTGGAAAAATTGGATTTTGCAGCTGGACAAGTTGGATTGATGCAAGACGATCTAACGGCATTGCAACCACAGTTAATAGTTGCTTCCGCCAAGACTGAAAAACTGATGGTCAAAATTGAACAAGACACTGTTATTGTTGAAAAACAAAAGGAGGTAATTTCAGTGAATCAAGCTGTAGCTGCATTTAACGAGAGCTCATGCAAGAAGAGTAGCTGTAATTGATTAATAATTAAGAGATTTTCTATAGATTGTAGGAGCTGATGAAGCTGTGGCAAATGAGGCAGCTGCTGCTGCTCAAGCTATTAAAGATGACTGCGAATCGGATCTATCTGAGGCTATTCCTGCATTAGAGGCGGCTATTGATGCTTTAAATACTTTAAAGCCGGCCGATATCACTGTGGTGAAATCTATGAAAAATCCGCCATCGGGAGTAAAGCTTGTAATGGAAGCCGTAAGTATTAGTAACTGTTGTTGTCTTCTAGCTGCCACTATCATTCTCTAGTGAGTGCGATCAGGTTCTTCTTTTTTCTTTATTTTGTGATGTATCAGTCGATTAGGTAGTTATCTGCTTTGAATTGAATAGATTTTTTACTTGATGAAGATCCATAGTACAAGGAATGGAGCATTTCCCCTGGCAATTTTAACAGAAGGTAGGTGATAGCCCAAGGATCAAAATCTATATCGAACCGAAGGGCGCTAAAGCCTTGGGGGTGGTTGCCACCCCATCTCGGGGGTGAAATTTTTTTATTACATTTTAACCACAGAAATCGATGGAGAAAGTGATTCTAAGCAAAAAATCGTCCATACTTTTTTTTTGTAAAATCAATATTCTCTAAGTTATTCGCGATTGGAAGTAACGCTTTTTAGAGGAAAAAATCGACGTTTTTGATATGTTTTTCGCGGATAACTCGAAAATTATGCATTTTATCGAAAAAACTGTAGAGAGCAAAATTATAGCTTTTAAAAAAACAAGCAAAACCCCTTTTTTATAATTTTTCTGAAACCAATAGGAACCGATATATGGCCCATCAATGATTAGCTTTTTTCCCAAATGCAAAATGTAATAGATTCAAAGTCAAGTACTGGAAAAATGATGCATTTTTCGTGGAAAGCTCATAGAATCTTTTTTAAAAAGCATAATTAGACCTTCCTTTTTTAAAAAAAGGTCTGTAGCATCAAAATTGAATAAATTATGACAAAAATAATGTCAGTACTGAATTTTTTATACAAAAAAATCGGTGAAAATAACCCCCAAACTTCCCCCCCAATTAAAATTGATCTTTACCCTTGCGCAATTCTCTTTGTACATGTATGGTTGATATGTCCAAAAAGTTTAACCAATTTAAAATTCATCGTTTTCGAAAAATTATGGCTAAAAAGTTATTTTTCAAAATTTTGTATTTTTTAACCTTTCTTTCAAAATAACTTCGAAAATATTAAAGGTACAAGCAAAGTTGAAAAACGAAATTGTAGCTTTTTCATGACAAAAATTTTCCTTTAAGTAGATTTTTGGTACAGTTAATATTTGACGAGATATAGCCGTTTAAAACGTCTATTTACGCACGAGCACCACCTTTTTTTAGCCCTTTAAACTCACCCCATTTAAAAACGAAAGGGTCTGAAGAGATTTAACTTACAGATCCTTGTAGTTCTTGAAAAACCCTACAAAATCGTTTTTGAATAAACTTTTTATCATCAAAAATGAAGGAAACACGTTAAAAAAACCACTCGATTTTTTTTTTCGAAAAATGCCAATAGTATAGTATAGTACACTTGGAAGCATAATAATGTACAAAACCGGTTTATTCGGCAGTGGGGCGTTATATATACGAAATGTTCTGGGTGCTCAGGTGAAGACTGCAATAATAGTCCACCAGTGATCGAAGAAGATGAAGATGACATCGACCACGATGAAGATCAAACTGATGATACAGATATTTAAAAATCATATTTGTATTTGTATTTGTATTTGTAATTGTAAATGTAATCATTTATTTATGTTAATCTATGTGAAAATACAGCGCATTTTTATGTTAACAAATTTTCTTTTGTACTTAAGACTACTTTTTTTCAATATATATTTATTACAATAGTTTATAAAAATTGCAATGCTGTGAAAGGTGGTTTTTAAAGGTTGAAAAGTTACTCAATGCACGTGACACATTTTTTTTACAACAGAATTATTGAGCAAATCCCTATTAGCATTAATTATTTTTCTCTTGGCAAAAAGATTTTTTTTACATATAACACTAATAACAGTTGATTTTTAAGGGTTGAAAAAGTATAAAATTGTATTTTGAAATGTAACAAATTCATCATTTTACTAATTCAAACCAATTTTCACCTATCTCAAGATTTATAATGCTATTTTTCAATTTTTGACATTTAGGGGTAGTTTTCACCCCTAAGAAACAATCAGGGTTCGTCGGCATGACATGATATATAAAGCAGAGGGTGAGTTGAGCCCAATCCCAAATTTTTATGCAAATCAATCAGAGGCGAAATCATTTTTTAAGGATTCGTGATTTTTTTTACATTAAGCTGTAGCAGGGGCTGCTTTTTAAGGGTTGAAATATGATGAAATTGTATTCCAAAGCTTGAAACAATCATTATTCAACTTATCCAAACCAAATCTTACACATTTTCAGGTTTAAAATGTTATTTTATGATTTTTGACAAATAAGGGTAGTTTTCACCCCTAAAAACCGTTTAGCGCCCTTCGGCTCGATAAAGATTTTGAACCTTCGGCTATCACCTACCTCCTGTTAAAATTTCAAGTCAATCCATGCTGGACGAAAAAATTGCGAGGTTTTACCTTTTTTTGAGCTTCATTCCCTGTACTATAAGTAACCCCAGGTATGAATAATGCGGTTAATAAAATTCGGATCTGTAGGTAATTTGCTGTCAAAAGAGATAACGTTATAGGTCGAATAGTCTAATAAACTAATTTTATTTAGATATGTGTCATGAAGCAAGTTAAACCGGAAAGAAAACCAGATCCTTCCTCCGGAAAAATGGTAGAAGATTTCTGGTCCTCATCGGTTAAACTTTTGGGAGATATGAAGTTTTTGGAACATTTAAAAGCTTATGATAAAGATAATATACCAACTCCTGTTATGAAACGAATTAGAGAAAGGTAGTTAATTATTAATGTGAGTAATAATTGATGGGCATTTATTTTTTTTTTCTAAAGATATATGACAGATAGAGAATTTGATCCCGAACGTATCAAGACCATATCGACGGCTTGTGAAGGTCTTTGCAAATGGGTAAGAGCCATGGAAGTTTATGACCGGGTAATAAAAATAGTTGCTCCAAAGAAAGCTAGATTGGCCGAAGCAGAGTCCGAATTGGCCGTTCAAATGGATACATTAAACGCCAAAAGAGCGCAATTGAAAGAGGTAAATAATAATTGAGAAAAATTCCATATTTAGGTTAAATTTTTGTAGGTTGCGGATAAACTTCAAGCTCTTAATGATGAATTTGCTGCAGAAACGAAGAAAAAGAAGGATTTGGAAGACCAAATATATATTTGTGCTCAAAAATTGGACAGAGCTGAAAAGCTCATAGGAGGTCTTGGAGGGGAAAAAGCAAGATGGTCAGCGACAGCAAAACAATGCGAAGCTTTACTTGGTAATGTTATAGGCGATGTTCTTCTGTCCTCAGGAGCTATTGCTTATTTGGGACCGTTTACAGTTAGCTACAGGTATTATAAAAGAGTCACAAATAAAATTCATGATCTTTTTTCGATGATAGGATTTTAAATCAACGCTAATAATTCATATTTAAAGTTGTTTTCCACAAAATAAAATTAGAAGTCTCTTTTTAATGACAGTTGACAGGCACAAAAGGTGTACTTTTACTGCCTAGTCAGAAGAAGTTTGTTGCGCTCCAAGTCAAATTGGTAATTAAAATTGACAATGACCTTGGGTGAAAGCAGAATGATGGTTTTTTGAATGATACACTTGACAATATTTTTAAATTGACAATGAAATTAAAGTGAATATAAACAATTCAACAAACGTCGTCAGCGGTAAACATATACTTTGGCAATTTTATCTGAAGCCGTGAAAGGAATGCAGTCGAAAACATTCGATATTGCCACGTTTAACTATGGAAAAGCTAAAGTGCTAAGTATGTAGTGATAATAATTAGAAAAGGGACTTTTTATTATGAACAATATCAACAATATGATTAAACGTTAATTCTTCAATATGCTTGTTTCCTTGGATTTTTTCTATTAACATTATTTTTTCAATTTATGAATATTAAAAGATGAACACTTTTTCAAATTTGTTACGGGCTTCTTCAAGCATAATTACCTCACCCTCCGAATTACATAATTGGTGATTTTTATCGAAAGCTGACTTCTTATTGGTAAGCGCGTGCGTGTGTTCTTCCCTTTCATCTCGTCAATTGACTGAATTGATTTATCCAGTGGCGTTGGTATTGTCAGTTACCTTTGTATTTTCAATTTTACTTGGTAAAATAGGTATCGTAGGCCATTTGTACGTTTATGACGCCCCGTAGTTTCAGATAAACTTGCCAAACTTATAGTAACGAAAATTCAGAAAACATTATTCACTTCCTAGTCTCAGCCGTGGCATTAAATCTTGAGCTCTTCTGCCTAGTAAAACAAATGATATTCCTAATTTTTTTTATTACTGTAACTATTTTTTTTAGAATAGATCTATTGAAGAAATGGAACAAATATGCTTTAAATTCGGGAATTCCATGCTCTGACAATTTTTCCTTAGTAGTGACTATGGGAGAGCCCGTTATCATCCGGGCTTGGAATATCGCCGGGCTTCCGGTTGATAACTACAGCATTGAAAATGGTATAATTGCCACCACAGCTAGAAGATGGTCACTAATGATCGATCCTCAAGGTATGTATGGCAAGTTTATCTGAAGCCGTGAAAGGAATGCAGTCGAAAACATTTGATATTGCCATGTTTAACTATGAAAAAGCTAAAGTGCTAAGTATGTAATGATCATAATCAGAAAAACAACTTTTTATTATCAACAATATGATTAAACCTTGTTCTTCAATGTGCTTGGTTCCCTGGATTTTGTCGATTAGCATTATTTTTTCAATTTATGAATATCGAAAGATGAACACTTTTCCAAATTTGTTATGGGATTCTTCAAGCGCAGACAGCGTTGTACAAAAACCATAATTAACACACCCTCCGAATTACATAATTGGTGATTTTTATCGAAAGGTCCTTAAAATTATATATCAATAATCTTTTATACATTTTCACCATATACATTTTGTTCGTTGAATATTAATCTTTATATTACATGAGTATCAAATTTTATTTTGAATAAATGAAGAAGATTCCTACCCGAATCTATAAAAATTGCTATTTTCGCTTATAATACAAAAAAAATCATTGAATCCAAAAATGTATGTAAATTAGTTAATTTTGTAATTATATATTCTTGATCTTAGAAGTTTCCCCAAAATTTCTACGCTAACCCCATTAAAATTACCCCAGCTTTATCAAAGTTACAGTATTTAATATAATATATATTTTCTTGTAAATTCAAGATTCCTAAAATTTACAAAATAATGAAAAGTGCCGTATTTAGTAATTAGGAAAATGTATTATCCGTGAATTTTATCTATGGAACAAACCTCCTGAATAACAGTTTCCATCGTTCGAAAAGTTGTTTCAATGCCTCGTTGTTATATAATATATTTTATCGCCAACCGTCAGTAAAACCGTCAATTATCAGATTGATTTCCGGAAGTAAACAAACAGTTTACATATGCGTCTGATAAAGTGACATATGCGTCTGGTAAAGTGACATATGCGTCTGGTAAAGTGACATATGCGTCTGGTAAAGTATTTTCACTTTGACATTAGTCGAAAATCATCATCTGTCAGTGTCACGCTTCTCCCTATTACGGCTCGATAATAGTTTTCTTGCGATTTATTTATAACAAATTATTGTTGGAACACCTTTGACTTCAGGAATTAACTTTTATAATGCTTCAGGGAGTATCTTCAATTTAAATATAACAAATAATAAGTAAATTTGTTCTATAGATGACAAACAAATACCATCTTGAAGCCGACACTTTCCTCTTCAAAACGCCGTATTACAATTATTTATATCTACATTAGAACTGTACAATAGTTTATAATGTACTTCGCCGCACTTCAGAAAATAGAGTCGTGCGGATGCGGAACACATACTTAGTTTTCCGAATTTTTTCCGGACAAACCATTGCTCGGACGGAAGAAACGCAGGAAACCTTTTTTGTTGCAAAACACGGTGATATTTTTTATTTATCTCTACCTCTTTCCCAGCGCAAAATATTGAAAAATTTCGAAAAAAATCAGCCGTATTGCTAATTACTTGTAGTTGTTAACCCTATCATCTGGCCTAGCAAGAAGGATTCATCTTCTACTCTACAGGGTGATTCATTAGTGCGATAAAGTCCAATATCTTGTAAGCAGTTGAAGATATTCGAATGAAATTTTGACTGATTGTAGCCAGCCTAAAGGCTCATATTTTAAAATTAGTGGCAATAGTACAGCGTGTTCCAGAACACCCTGTATTTTACTTCAAATTTGAATTCTGCTTGACTTCGCTATTACAATGATATAATATTGTAATGGGTTATACAGCGTATTTAAAAAGTTCTGACCAATTGTTCTTGTAAATCGTAATGACTTCAACGCCCTGTATACTTTAAACTGCACAATTTAAAATTAATCTTTTATAGCCATACGTCTATGATAGTCGTCTAGTACTACAATTCAATCGAACTGATTCGATATCTAAGAAACCGTATACAGGGCGAGCCCAAACTCGAATACATTGGTTTCACAATTTTTTCAAATGGATCACCCTGTATTTTATATCGGTAAATGGAAGTTACTTTACTATACTTCAAAATTTATTGAGTATTCCCTATACCCAAATTGAATGGTTTTTGTGATGTTTCTATTTTATGGTTAAAAAAAGCCAACAATAATAAATTTACTCATACTTATTTATTAACAGCTATACTAAAATTTCGAAAAAATCAACAACAAAGTTATAAAAGATGCTTAAAGTGACCACCCTCTAAATTTATACAGGCTTGGAGACGTTCTTTGCACATTAACATTTTGAAACGCCTGCCTTATTCTAGTTTTCATATCGACTGGTGTAGTAGCAGGTAATTGGTTCACCTGTTCTTTAATAAAATCCCAATGGAAAAGATCTGCTTCATTCAACTCTGGTGATCTTGGTGCCCAAAGAACTGGTCCTGCTCGTCCTATTCACCTTTTTGGAAACATATCATTCAATTGTCCCTGAATGAGCGCGTTATGGTGAGCAGTAGCTCGGTCATGAAAATACCAAATTTGTTGACGTGTACGGAGGGGAATGTCTTCAAGCAGAAATGGTAAATGATTTTCCAGGAAATATTAATAAACTTCTCTATTTACCGTATTTACCTCGTCACCAAATAACGTATGGGGTTCGTATGGTGATTCTCAATAACTGCTAGTAAAACATTCATTGTAGCTTCTTCTGTAATGACAGTTTTAGTTCTTTGTTCCTTCTCATACATCACCGATCCAGTGTTATTGAATCTTTCTAATAACCTTTCAAAAGCAATTTTATTTGGTTGTCGGCGTTCTGGATGACTGAATTCTCATTACCAGTAGATAACTTTTTGTACTCTCGCCTAAAATCCACAACATATCTATCAAGTTTTCTCTTATTTTTTTGGAATCAACCGAAACGTCAAAATAAAAAATAGAAAACATTATTGTGGTTTGATTCCCAAAAAATTAGAGAAACCAGAATAAGTAATGCCACAAGGAACTTACAGAAGATATATCTATCAAGATTTCACAGGAGAAATTCATTTTATTTGAAAATGCTATGACAAATGTCATAAATTTAACAAACGAATTAGCACAACGTAAATGTTTGTTGATATTTCAGAGCCTATTTACTACCAACCTAATTACTAAGAACGCTAATGATGATATGGTTCTAATTTGACTATTTAGAAGAGCTGCCTAAGAAACCTGATCCTTCTGCAAGTGTGGTGGTATTGTTATCGAAATTTTAAAACCTTTTTTCGAGTTAACACACTTTCTTTACATGTTAATTGTTGTTAATACATTTTATTATCTGCTTTTCATTTATTTTTTTTATTGGAAATACAATTTTTAATAACAAAATAAAAAAATCACAAAAACTATTCAGTTTGGGTATAGGAAATACTCAATAAATTTTGAAGTATAGTGAAGTAACTTCCATTTACCGATATAAAATACAGGGTGATCCATTTAAAAAAATTGTGAAACCAAGGTATTCGAGTTTGGGCTCGCCCTGTATACGGTTTCTTAGATATCGAATCAGCTCGATTGAATTGTAGTACTAGACGACTATCATAGACGTATGGCTATAAAAGATTAATTTTAAATTGTGCAGTTTAAAGTATACAGGGCGTTGAAGTCATTACGATTTACAAGAACAATTGGTCAGAACTTTTTAAATACGCTGTATAACCCATTACAATATTATATCATTGTAATAGCAAAGTCAAGCAGAATTAAAATTTGAAGTAAAATACAGGGTGTCCCATTTAAAAAAATATAACTTTGATCTGGCACGGCGTTCTGAAACACGCTGTACTATTGCCACTGATTTTAAAATATGAGCTTCTAGGCTGGCTACAATCAGTCAAAATTTCATTTAAATATCTCCAACCATTTACAAGATATTGGACTTTATCGCACTAATGAATCACCCTGTATAGAATTTACATTATTAGTTCGCTAGTTTGACCTCTACGAGGTGGCCATTCAGGCGACAGCCTCTTGTTAGGAAGCCTGTACTTACTCTTGTTTAGGCGTTCATTTGCAATTTCCCAGGAGTATCTTTGATTATCTAAAAAAAATAATAAAAAAAAAATAATTGAATATTTTTCAAGGTCAAGCAAATAAATGGGTAAAGAACATGGAAAAGAGCAATCGATTGCAAGTGATAAAGCTAACAGATGGAAATTACATAAGAGTTGTTGAGAACGCAATCACCTTTGGCACTCCTGTACTGTTAGAAAACATCAACGAAGATATCGATGCAATTTTAGATCCGGTTCTAGTGAAAACAATTTTTAAGAGTCAAGGTGTATGGTACTTGAAATTGGGTGATAACGTTCTAGAGTACTCTTTTGATTTCCGTTTGTACATAACTACGCGATTGAGAAATCCTCATTATTTACCGGAAATAGCAGTCAAAGTAACTTTGGTTAATTTCATGATTACCCAGCAGGGATTGCAAGACCAACTGTTGGGTATCGTAGTAGCTAGAGAAAAACCTGAATTAGAAGAAAAGAAAAATTTAATGATTGTGGAAAGCGCCAATAATAAGAAGATGTTGAAAGAAATTGAAGACAAAATATTAGAGGTAATCATATTTCTAATATTTTAAGCTATTATGGCCAGAGTTAATCAAGGAATGATATTCCAGGCTTGTATCTTTTTTTTGCTTTGGTGCTTGCGCTTTACCACTTGTATACATTTGTAGGTTTTATCAACATCCGAGGGTAATATACTGGAAGACGAAACAGCCATTAAAATATTATCCAGTAGTAAGGTCCTCTCGGAGGAAATCCAAGAAAAACAAAAAATGGCCACAGTTACCGAAAAGGAAATAGACACTGCTCGTAATGGCTACGTACCGGTTTCCAAACATTCTTCAGTATTATTTTTCTGTATATCCGATCTAACAAACATAGACCCGATGTATCAATACTCTTTAGGTTGGTTCATAAATCTGTATGTTCAATCTATTGTTATGAGTAAAAAATCGAACGTACTAGAAGAACGGTTGTTGTATTTGAACGATTATTTTACGAATAGCATTTACCGAAACGTATGCCGTTCCTTGTTTGAAAAAGATAAATTATTATTTTCGATGGTATTGGCTGTAGGAATACTCAGGTCTCATGTAAGTATTTTGTAAGATAAAATTAATACCTATTATATTATTCAACACCATTTTTTGTTATCTTCTTAATCTCTTCAGTCCTGTTACTGAAAGTCATTAGCCATAGATTTGTTTTATTGCAGACTTAACAGCAATCAGATATACAGAGTTTCTATAAGATATTCTGTTATTTATTGAACCAACAGTTTTGTCTTAAGAATGTCATGATGAGGCTTCTCCAGTGAGAAGATCTCTTACGCTTTATTTGAGATCAATTGGTCAGCTGCGTTTTAGTCTTCTGGTGTATGGTTCTTCGGTTAGAGGCTGTAGTAGTAGCTTTATAGGTAGTGAATACGGGATACTGAGGTCTTGATGGATCAATTTTTTTGTGACCTACCATGGTGCATCAACTAGTGTTTGAACGATTTTAGATTGTCCTCGTTGTCGAAAGATCTTCGAAACTGCCATACGAATCAGACCAACAACGCATGTGTCTCTGGAGTTAGCTCCAGAGATGTTCAGTAGTATTGATATCAGAGCAGCATATTCATCAGCGACACGCTGGACGTTCCGACTGACAAAGACTTGTTATATCCTATTTAAGACGACATAAAATCCTTTGAATATGGAAAAGAGTAATCTTGACACGCTTGCTTGTCATTATTCTTTCAGTCCCTATGCTGTTGACCATGATTCAATATATCTGATTTAAAATTGAAATTACAAAAATCATTCCAGGGAAAAATTAACGAAGAGGTCTGGAATTTCTTTCTAACTGGTGGAATTGCTTTGGATAATCCACATCCTAATCCATCTCCAGACTGGTTATCGGATAAGTCTTGGTCGGAAATCGTCAGAGCCAGTAATTTAGATGGGTAAGTATGTCTAATAAAGATTTTATGGATAAACACCCGAAATAGATATTCAAATCTTCGGTCATATATATCTATTACAGCTTTAAATATCTCAATAAAAGGTTTAAATGTATCCTTATGTTCTGTAATTTGGCACTTGGAACAGTAGAAAATGTATAGCATTTTGAAAACTAGAACAAATATCTAAACACTGCATAATAAATCGTTTGTTTGACTTGTTTAAGGTTAAAAGGCTTTATGGACTCCGTCAAAAAAAACAATTCAGCTTGGAGAAAGTTCTATGACAATTCAAATCCTAACGAGACACCTTGTCCTTCTCCTTTCGATGATATCCATGGCTTACAGAGGTTGATCCTGATCCGTGCCTTACGACCGGATAAAGTGGTACCAGCAGTTCAAGTAATACATATTTCTTTTTACATAATATGAGGAAGTAAGAGCCAATTGCACCGAATATTTTAAGTCAAAGCTTATTGTTAAAGTTATTATTTTTGTTGCACCGTATCCCAACTAACAATTTAAGTCATAAATACTCTAGTCTTAGGAACTATAACCTATCCTTGGTAATAATTCCGTGTTTTTTACGAAAATAATACCTTTATCGTAAGAACATACAATAGAGTGAATTTATAAGGTCAATAATACGAATGATTTACTTAGAGTATTACCTATAACGTAACAGTAACAATTAGTTATTTTTACGAAAACATTCCTCTTAGAATTATACATTATTTTTACTCATAAGTAAAATTTTGGCGGTGTCATGTCAAACTCAATTTGAACCTCCCTTTACTTAAGCCGTATGTGTTAGAAATAATAGAACATGGTTTTCCGAGACGAATATTTATTCAACCAAATTATTTTCACACAATGGACAATTTAACTATTTTTAAGAGATTTAAATTTTACATAGAAGCTTATTGGTTTATTTTAAGTTTTTTTTTTTATTTAATACAAACATGCCCGCATCAACTACTAAGAGTTATTAGCAGGATGACTTACACAAGTAGTATGTGTTGTATTTGATTATAGATAATTTTTAAATTTTTTTATACAAATTAATGTCTTTGAAATGTTTAATTAAAGCACTTGTGTCTTTGGTGAGCACATCCTTGAATACCGAACTTAAATTATTCTGTCTTCTATATCTAGAATATTCGGGACACTCTAAGATGATATATTTTATAGAAAGAGAAACATGGCAATGTATACATTTTGGTGCTGGTTCTTTGTTGAGGAGATATTGATGTGTAAGGAGTGTGTGATCTATTCGCTGGCGGGTTAAGACATCTTGGTCTCTTCGTTTTTCTGGTATTGATAGAAATAATTCGACTTGTGGCTTAACTTATTTCAGTTTGGATGTCGTATGGTTCCTTATTACTTGCCAAGAATTATTAAATATATGTTTTTTGATTGGATTTATGTGGTCAGTGTAGGGAATTTTTTTAATGTAAGGTGCTTCTTGATTAGATGTATCTACTGCTAATTGATCGACTTCTTCGTTTCCTTTTATACCAGAGTGAGATGGAAACCACAGAAATGAGACGTTCTTTTGGGTAAGGCGTATTATTTCCATTTCACTTTTGATTCGTATGAGAATAGGATGTGAAGGGTAAAGTTGTTTTAAGCCAAGTACCGCACTGTTATGATGAGAAACTTGGTTGCTGTAGAGTCTTTGCACATTTTTATGGCTTCCAGAATTGCAGTGGTTTCTCCCGTGAATATACTACATTTATTCGGTAGTCGGATGGCAGATTTGTTATTTCCACAGATGTAAGCTGCTGCAATTCCATTGTGATTTCTTGAAGCATCTGTATAGATTTGCAGGGTTTGGGGGTATGTTGATATAATTTCCTTGGAGAGGTTTTGTAGAAGACAGGGGTTGGTTGAATTTTTTGTATTTTGAGTGAGGGACGTATTAACATCTGGCTTCTGAGACATCCAGGGGGGAAAGTTAGGAGCGATAATTTAAATTGTTCAAATTCATAGTTAGCTCGTCTCACTCTTTCTCTAAAAGGCAGATTTTTTGTTAGCTTGGAGTCGTATATTTCGTCGGGTGGTGCGTTTTTTGGGAAAATGACTTGGAATGCATTATTGTTGGGATAAGCAGAACTTTTTGCTGTATAGTTTAAGGAAAGGAGTTGTCGACGTAAATACAGTGGGGGTTCGTTTGCAATGACTAGGAGACTGCTGGTTCTGAAAGCGCCAAATACACATCTAAGTGAAGAAGTTTGAATGACATCTAATTTTTTTAATAATGTTTTCTTAGCGGTATCGTAGCAAATGGAACCGTAATCTAATTTACTTCTTATCAGTGATTTGTATAGGTTCAATAAGGTGATTGTACTAGCTCCCCATGTTCGGTTTGATATATATTTTTTTTAAGTTTGATAGAATATCGTTTGGAGTTTCCTGATGACAGGTAAAAGGTATATGTTTCCATTATAATTATGTAGTTACTCACTCAATACAAAGTTAACTGATCTTTTTGCCCGATATCACCAACCAATTCCCAAAGTTAGGTAATACATTGGGGAGTTTTATACCTAAATCTGATTTAGGAATTTCTATAAAATGCAATTTACGTTCCACAACTCGCTGAATAATACCTAAGAATGATAGGAAATACCCAATATAATCACTCTCAGAAATTACTTAGCGAGAGGCAAAACGTAAATTATGTCTAGGAATTCCTAAATTCGACTTTGGTGTTATCTAACTTTAAAAAATTGTTGGTAAAATGGCGTTTTTGTTTGAGACAACTTCTTGTAGAATGTTTTCAGGTACAGCATCCTAAGTCAATCAAGCAGTAGCTAACTTGTATGAGATTCTCTACAAGCATAACTGATACTTCAACCGTGTTTTTATTTTCTATAACATACGTCTTCATAATGAACTCTAGGTCTTTTGAGATACTTATTTTTCATTTTGTATGCAATAATTCATCGAATAAATACAAAAATCACAATCACAACCAAACCAAACAATGCCCTAAACAAAAAATGGCATATTAAGTTGAAATATTGTAACCAATCACTTAAATTATACCGAAAATTCACTAAAACTGGCGTTGATGCCAATGATGCATATACTTGTATGGCACAGGAGTTATGTTTTTAAGGTAGGCTTCTGTATCTGTACCTGTATCTGTAAAGTAGGGAAGGTGACTGTAGGCTCACAGCACTTAGGCCACATGTGACCCATTGTACATCCTCCCGAGGAGTTGTCCTCCTAGATCATCGTCCGTCCTGTCCTTCCCAGGAAGGTGGACAGGTCACTAGGAGACATCTCCTTTATATCGGTAGGTGTAGGCCAAGATTCACCGAACACACACTCTCTTATTGACGATAACTCCGGACACTCGCTCGCATAAGACATGCCTGAGAGTTTCATCTTCCTGTTCACACATCCTGCGTAGAGTGTGTCCACTAGCCCCATAGTATGGAGGTGTTTCCTTAGTTGACAGTAGCCAGTCAGAAATCCAACTGTTGAACGTAGGTTTTTCCTGGTCATCGCCAAATATTTCTTCGACGCCAGCTTACCAGGGTCACCCAGGGTGATCCCGGCCTGACTGCATCCTTTGATTCCATCCCATCTCTTAAGGGATAGAGCATGGGTGTAACGTTTGGCTAGCTCCGCAATCGTCGAAGTCGTTAGGCCGTAGGTGTCACTGGGTCCTAAAATTTTTAGTCCAGCGGCCTCCCTGGCTAAAGAATCGGCAATGCGACTACCTTTACTCTTGTCGTGCCCTTTAACCCACCTCAGGATAATATTGTTATCTGCCGAGGCGTTAGCTGAATCTTGGTGGCAGGCTTATATTTTAAGCTCTACCTGAAGTACACTTAAACAGTAAGTCGGTGCAAATGGCCCCAAGAGTAATTTTTGAAAGACTTTTGTTTTTATTTAGACCTACGTCGTCGAAGAGATGGGACCGTCATATTTAGAGCCTCCTCAATTTAATCTAGAAGAATCGTACAATGACAGTAACTGCTGTTCGCCGTTGATATTTATACTTTCACCTGGCTCAGATCCGATGGCAGGATTAGTACGTTTTGCAGCTGATAAAGGAATAAGTAAAACTGCTTTGATGACGGTATCTTTAGGACAAGGGCAGGTAATAAACATTTTAAAATTACTTTCATTTATTCAAGAAAATATTAGATATGTGCTTTATATATTTTTGAAATCCTTTCTATTATTAAAAGGATTTATATTTTTTAGGGACCCATAGCATCCAACATGATAGCAACTGGACTTGAAACGGGCCAATGGGCCGTTCTCCAAAATTGTCACTTAGCTGAAAGTTGGATGAGAGAATTGGACAGAATCTGCGACGAAGTTATCATTCCAGAAAATACAAACAATAATTTTAGATTGTGGTTAACGAGTTATCCGAGTAAAGCATTTCCTGTGGCTATTTTACAAAATGGTGAAGTAAAACAAGTTTTTATTGCTACAAGAGATTATCAGGAATCAATATTTGTATTTTTAGGTGTAAAAATGACAAATGAAGCCCCAAAAGGACTACGACAAAATCTTCTAAGATCTTATTCCTCTGACCCTATATCAGACATGGAATTTTTCAATTTGTGTACTAACCAAAAAGCTTTCCGACCTTTGCTATTCTCACTTTGCTTTTTCCATGCCATTGTTCAAGAGCGAAGAAAATTCGGACCTCTCGGATGGAATATTCCATACGAATTCAACGAGTCGGATCTTAGAATATGCATCCTTCAATTGCAGGTACGTTTGATTCAATCCTAGCTAACCCACCGTTAATCATTTATTTAATTTTTCAGATGTTCCTAAGTGAATATCTTGATGTTCCTTACGAAGCTTTGACTTACCTTACGGGGGAATGCAATTACGGTGGTCGTGTTACAGATGACAAGGATAGAAGATTATTGAACTCCCTTCTCTCCACCTTCTATACTCCTGAAGTTGTTACTCAAGCAGGGTAAAAAGAATTTATAATAGAGTACACGCATATTAGACCAGTGCCGCAGCCTTCAAAAACAGTAAAAAGTGAAAAAAAATAATAGTAGGATAAAACTCATTAGAAAAGGAGGGGAATATGATATAATTGAGAAAAAAAATAAATTACGGGCGATCCGAGTTCGGGAAGTGGGAGGGGGTGGGTTTTTAAGGGTAAAACATGGTTTATCTCTATTTCCGGCAAAACTACAAGTCCTACGAAAAAAAAGTTAAATAGCAAAGTTGTGAGTAATAAAAAGCTCTACAACTTTTGTATTTACAATTTTTACACATAACCTCAACATTTATGTGAAAAACTCAAATAACCAAGTTTTTGGTTTTTTACTTTTATCTTTTTAAAAAAATATATTTTTTTTACGAAATTTTGTGAAAACTTACCTTATTATGTCCCAAATACACTGTAATTTATTTGAATTGAAATATGCTTTTTTTCACCCTATTTTGACTTAATATCAAAAAAGCACCCTAATTTTAAATCAAAAATTCTCGCGTCAAAATATCAGCTTTTTTCAAAAAGTCGGTGGGCTTTTTGTTCGTTGAAATCTCTACTTTCTGATAGTCTGAAAAAAAATATACATCTGCGTGGTAAATGTTCTCAGAAAATGCAAAAAATCAAAAAATCTCAAATTCGAAGTTTTTTTTAATCACACTTCTATTACTCAAAAAACGTAAGATTCCATGTTACATTGATAGACGAAAAA
>CAJUYG010000060.1:353325-385284 GCA_910591675.1 Galerucella calmariensis | reverse complement strand
AAAAATTTTAAACTTTCACTGTTTCGCTATAAACTTCCGTCCCGTTGTACGTCATTTGCAGGTTTTACCATTTTGTAACGATAATAAATAACAATTCTTATATCTAATTTTCCAAATATTTGTATATGCTATTTTGTATAACAATGATACAAAAAAATATGCAAAATAAACGTAACGTGTGCCAGTTGGAGTGCCATCGACAATTATAACTCACGTGTGAATTGCTAGTGGTTTATGAAGCATCTTCATATCAATTGTGAAATTGGGGTGATAGATAAAGCATACGTGTGTGAAAGTGAAAACCTTAAGATATCGAGAATCAAGAGCAAGACTTTTCCCCCACATTTGTAAAACTGCGTAAATTTCTTCCATGAGCTCGACGCAGCGCATTCTTCAAGTCTTGACCAGAGATCACGTACTTATTCTGACCTTTTTAGGTAATTTTTACTGATCCGCTGTTTATAATCCAGCGCCTGTTCGCGGTAATAACTAACAGGCGACTATTCACTCGTTAAAATGAAGCAGTTTACGACAATTGGCTGTAAAAGCGCTTTCAGACGAGACACTTTGTGGCCACTATAGTGTCTGAAAATAATCGCGCTGCTAAAAATACATTAATATAAATAGACGCATTCATCTGTATCTCGTGTAAATGCGTCTATTTATATTAATGTATTTTTAGCCGTGCGATCCTTATCAGACACTAGTAGCCGGCCACAAAGTGTCTCGTCTGAAAGCTTTGTAAATGTCACAACATAGCCTTGAAATATGTTCTGTATGTGTCAAGTATTGTAGTAGACTCCGTTTCACGTAAGAAGAACTCACTTGAAGCTGCAGAGCACATCATTTTGAGGCTCTGTGCAAAAAAATTAGACGTCAGCGAGACTCCTAAGTCGCCTAAAAAAAGTATAAACATTAAACAGCGCTCCTCTCCGATTTTCAGGCGCGACGTCATCGCATACGAAATCTCTCGTTGAGAGAGCGGACACCGCGCCGATCGGTTTTCGGTTAGATGACTACTTCGCTAGTAACAGTAGGTATTTTGCTAGCTTATATGCTTATTATTTATTATTCATTTTAGCAAACTCTAAACAGTGTTATGTTTGTGAAATAAGAACGTTTAGAAATAATTTAAACTATTCGACACAATGGACCAAAGCCAGAGATAAATATTGTGCGGTTCCAGAATGTAAAAGTACTACGATTAAAACATCTAACAAAACATTTATTTCTATTAATAAAGACGCAAAAAAACGAAAGCAATGGCAGAAAAGCATAAAAAGACTCAAAGCTTTCACTGATAAGTCAACATACCTACTTTATTTGTGTATTCTTAGGATTTCATTTTTCTTCAATAAGAATTGTTATAAATTACATTATAAAATACGTTGTGAATCCATATTGAGAGGGTTATTGAAAACCACACGCTTGTATTAATCTAAAAATTTTCAAATACGTAGATGATATTGTTCTTATAGCTTGTGGTGTTATTAATGTTCGAAATTATTCAATAAAATAATGGGTTAGCTCTTCACAAATTAAATTTTATTAAACAGGTACTGCTTTTTTCCAAAAAACAGGTAATCTTTCTCAGTAGATCATCAACAAAACTGGCGTATATTATGTTTTAAAAGAAATTATTTTATTTGATTCAAAGCCCGGATCAGCTCTAACAAATATCGCTTTTTTACCAGTGAGGTGCATGTGCGTTTGGATCTGATGTGAACATTTGGAACCAATATTACCTGCTTCATCAAAATAAGTTTTTCTTGTTCTTTTCAACATTGGTGATTTAATTTCCACTACACATTAATCATAAATGGCATTTGGAGAAGCGCCTCTAATTGGGCAGTCTGTAGTTAAAAAAATTGCAATTTTTTACTGAGTAACCTATAGCGTTATCTCCGTAACTTTGTACACCAGGCCAGGAATAAAATAAAACATCTGGAATCACCCTGTATATCATTTGAAAGAGCATGTAGGTATTTATGAAAATATTGACATTTTTAATCATTCTGGCCGGAAAACAGCCAAAAACGATGTGTCACATAGGATGAAATTACAATTTAATAAACTCGTGTTTTTGATTAAAAAACTGCATAATCATTAGCAAGTCCACTGGAAGATTTAATGAGTCTGCTTTTTTAAAATTAGGTCCACGCATTTCATTTTATCCATACAAAATTTTGCGAGTTATTCAAAATAAATAAATTCTACGCGAGGCACCTTACAGTCAGAAGCGTAATGTTTGTGCACATTAACTTTCATATTCGGTGACGTCAGTCATAGTCTTCGCCCCGCTACGGTATGCCTGTTTAATTGGTTGTATTAGGAGAACGACATATTCTATTGACATGAAATTTTCAGAATCATATTTTTATCCGTAGTACTTTGTTTCACGACAGTTGAAAATGATTTAAAAATTTTAGTAAACGCTCGTTGTTATCATACGTATAGTTTAAATAAAATATATTTAGGAATTCTTTGAAGCTTTTCGAGACATTTTCACATATAGTAGACACTGGTGATGAAAATATTTGGTATCGTTTAAATATTTATATTTAAAATAAATTATTGGCGATGTTCGTTTTGTAACGCCAATGGTATGAAACGGTCGTTACTAGGCGACATACATAAACAAGACCGATTTTGGTTTATGCACAAGACAGTTGGCAAACTTCACGTGGCTTTATCTTATGTGAAACGGAATCTACAAGACTCTTAGCATCACTGATTCATCAAAGGCTTTCCAATAATTGGTATACAATATCAAAAAGTTTTATTACATTGGGTCAAAGTTATATTAAGTGAATATTTAAGAGAATCCCACATCACCATTCGTATTTCCTACGGCTCCATTATTATATTCGCACGTAAAAAAAACAAACATTTTATAGCCACTTGCACCGTCATTATAACAGTAGCTTAAAATTTAACTATTAGTTAATTTTGAATTTTGGCTTGCATCGCAATTGAAACCACGGTTGAACTCTTTTAAGCCACTGTTAAACTAAGCCACCGATTTTGGAGGCTTAAATCGTATATAAACCACAGTAGTATGAATTCTAACCTAAAAATCACACAAAACTGATGTGACTAATTTCAAAAAATAACTCGGTGCGTCTAAAAATGGATTTTTTCGAAGAGGACATTTTTCTTGAGGATGATAGGGATATATTGTAAATACCACAAATCTATGAATATTCAACTGAAATTTTAAGGTAGCACCCTCAAAAGACCCTTTTACTGGGAACATTTGTTTCAATTATTAGTTTATAAATTGTCAAAGTAAAATTATTGAAAACAATTCAAGAGCAAGAGCTTTACAATTACTATCAATCGTTTCGGGGGCAAATTTTAAATATAGTAGTTTAAATGGCCAAATGAGGTAGGTATATTTGGACAAGAAATCGACTAGCACAGTAATTTTTTTGTTAAAATTCTTTTTGAGCATTGAGAGAATACATTTCTAATAATTTAAAGTATTGGTAGAGATTTTTTTCTAATTATACGCCCCACACACAACCACCAGTCATCTAATTTTTTTATATCCGAAATCTAACCTCAAAATATCATTGTCTGACGAGACTGAAGTTAGGTGTTAGTACCAACCGATTGTAATTTAGCAAAACTTCCCCAGATTGATAAATTTATTTCAACCAAGAACCCTTAAATTACGGTGCAAGTGATTGCAATTTAATCGATTATTTAAATTTTAACAGTATGTTATTTTAAACAGTGAGTTAGCGAATACGGTGCAAGTGGGCATAAGAGATTCAAATGTCAATAGAGGAGTTCAGTCTAAGGCCAGTGTGGCCAACAAAAATTGGTTTTTTCTGACAAGAATAATAGTTAAGGTCTACCATTCAAAACATAAGATTTTTGCATGTTTTTCATTATTGCGAACATCTATATTGCTTTATTAAAATAATGAATACACCCCCGAAGCGTATATCTTGAAATTTAAAATGACTTTTAAGCTGAATACTCAACATATCGATGGCCAATAATTCTAGGAACTTTTGGCAAGTCGCCATTTCATTTCTGTTATTCTGTCACTAGTTATGTCAAATGTAGTTATGTCATCATTTATTTTTGTTGATACTCGTTTAATTGTGTTTTTCCAAATTTTTTTAGCATTTCTAGTTAGTTGTATCTCTATTCTAGTAATTACTTTTTCCACTGACCTTAGACTGAACTCATCTATTATCCAGTTGAGACCTAGCCTCCATGGTTGAGACATTCCCGTTTTAAAACAAGAGTGGGGGGCTTTTAACCACTGCCAGTTATCTACCTCTTGACTATACGCACAAAACAGTCTAGCCTATAGAAGTGAAAGTTTATAGGATGACCTTGAATACAAAAATAAGGTTTCAAACCCATCCACCTGAAGCGCTAGTTGCAATTGAGTTGTCGAAACAGGCCTGGCAGCTAAGGCCTTTAGCACGAAAAGAAGAAAATATTTCAAAATTCATCAAAGCTGTCATATGGTTGTCACCATTGTCTTTTATAGATTGTTTCCTTTTGCCATTTGCTACTGTTATTTGTGTTTTAATTAGGTACTGTAAGTCTTATCAAGTGTGATAATTCATAATATTTATAATGGTTGGTGTGAAGTGTTGCGTTCCTGGGTGTACAGACATTGCATCAAAACGACATAGGTTTCTCGACCCTTTGTTGTTAAATGAATGGGTTGCCTTTATTCGCAATCCAAAACTAAAGGAATTAAGCGCTGAACAGATTTCTAAATCCTACAAAGTTTGCAACAGATATTTTGAACCACAATATTGTTATTGGGACAAAAAGGGACCTCACTCGCAAATCTGTTCCTACAATCCTTTCAGCATTGATCAAAAAGTGAAAGTGATAGGAAACACGTAATATTATCACTCTTAGGCATTACTTAGCGCGTGGTAAAATGTAAATTGCATTTAGGAATTCCTAAATTCGTTTTAGGTATTACCTGACTTTAGGAAATGGTTAGTGAAATCGGGCATTAGTCATTCAAAAACAAACTTCCATTAAAAAAAGCGTTATGAAATAGTTCTGAACCCATCCACTGCGATCGCTGAAATTCTTCTTCCCTTAGTCTGTTTTTCGGCTTCAGCTGTCTTGCCTATTCCGACAAGTCAATTGCAACTAGCGCTTCAGGTGGATGGGTTTGACACCTCATTTTTTCATACTAGGTAATCCTATTGGACTTTCACTTCTATAGGTTAGACTGTTTTGTGACTATATGGTAACTGAAGTTATTACCTTGGTCACTGATTTGACATTTCGGTATTTACCGAAATTTGTGGAAAAAGATTGAACTTTTCATGACCAGTAACTAAAATTCACCTCTTGTCGAACAGTCGGCATATGTGTTTCTTTTTATAACACAACTCTGTATATCTCAGGATTAACAGTCACATATATTTATGTGAATTATGTAAAATGCCCTTGCGATTTACATTCGACATTCGCCATTCGACACAATTTCCTGTGCTATTGTACTTAGGTATCATGTTTCTAATAAATTGTATAAATTCCCTGTTCTATTTACTGAAAAAATTGAAAAAAAGCAAAACAAACTTATTGAGAAAAATTACTTCAGTCTTCATAAATTAATTATTTTCGTAGATGTTTAAATTTGTAAAAAGTAAGTTTATCACCTACATGTTTTTTGAATACGTTTTGTTTACCTTCAAGATTAAAATATACATATTTAATCAATCGTATTTACATTTAACGTGAATATTGCCAGACTGCAATACAAAATTGTGGCTTATTTTATTTCTTCCAACAGCTCTGTTTTGCGAACGAATTGGAAAGTTTTGTTATAAAGTTTATTGTATGTTAATTTCCTGTGTAAATATGTGGGGTTAGGTACGTATAACAAAAACAAATATAATGTGGGTTAAGAACATTATAACAATAAAAAGTCTTTACAGAGATCAGACCATCGATAAATAAATAATAAGGGAGCTAATCTGTGGCATAAAGTTACTACGAGCGTCTACCTTGGCTGCAGGTATGAGCTATCACTTAAAACGCGGGCTTTTTGAATTTTTAAACTTTCAGATTGAATTTTTAACTTATTTTACTGTATATTCCTTTTTTTGTATCGTTATCATGGATAAGTACTGGCATCTATCAAAACAAATAAAGTGTTTATACACTTATGAGTATATAAGTATTTATAAAAGACACGAAAACTCTAAAAGCCAACTTCATAATTGTATGGAATTTGCGGTACTAGGGTCAACTAATATTATGGTTCAATTAGAGTTAACTCATAAGAAATAATTTTTTGTTAGCGAAGTAGTGTTTAATGTGTGACTATTATTTTTCTTTTGTGGCAATTGACAATTGTTCCAGATATCCAATACTTTAACACGAAAGGAAGAAAAAGAACGATAAAATCGATGGGAGACAAATTCTTACAAGGTAAAAGCACTTTAATATGCAAATATTCATCAAAAACAAATAAAAGCACAATTATTATAATAATTAAAATCTCATTGACATAAGTGGTTCGCAGTTGCCAATCTAAAAAACTATTTTGCTTATAGGACTGATGACAAGTTCTAAGTGAAAAATAAAATAGTGAACTGCACTTATCTAATTTAAATGCTTTCCACTTTTTTTTAACCTTCTAAACAGAAAATGGCTCGTTGGTAATTAAAGTCCATTTTTTACGGAGCGAGTTGACGCTGCAACTCGAAAAAGTTGCATGCAGCTTAGCGTTTATTATCCTTGGGCGTGTCGGTCGCATGAATTAGAGCTTGCTCTATTTTCGAGCAAGAAGTCGCTGCGACTTGGTAATTTTCTGGTGGGTTTGGTCGCACCAACCCAAAAATTTCTCTCTGACATTGCTGTCACTGTCAATCAAGTTGGCAACACGTTAAGTTTCCCCTATGCCTGGATGAGTCGCAGCAACAAACTATCGATATGCTAATTGTAGTTTTTCTCGCAGCGATTTGTCTCAGCAACAAGTCGCTGCAATTTGACGCAACGTAGAAAATGAACTTAAGTATGGAGATTACCTAAATTTATTCTTTTTTCTCTTATTCTTTTGGGAATCAAACCACAATAATGTTTTTTATTTTTTATTTCGACGTTTCGGTAGCGTTCCAGCTACCGTTGTCAAGATTAACTAGTAATAAGATTAATAATATAATTTTTGGTCCCTATCTGACACAACGAAAAAATATGACAACTAGACAATCAAATATTTACATGGAACATTTTGAAGCCAAAATAGTGAATAATCAAAAATTAAAACCAATTGTCTGGTGGAGATATGTAGATGACATTTTTGCAATATGGCCTTATGACTTAGTATCTCTGAATGATTTTTTAATAAATATAAATGAAGGAGAAAAATCTATAAAATTTGAAATTGAAATTGAAAATAACAATTGTTTACCATTTTTGGATATTCTTATCAATAAAACACCTATAGGGTATGAAACAAGTGTTTTTCGTAAGCCAACACATACTAATAGGTATTTGAATTTTGAATCAAATCATGCTATAAGCGTTAAAAAAGGGGTAGTAAAATCTTTATACGATAGGGCCAGAATTATTTGTTCTAATGATAATAATTTCACAAAGGAGAAAACTCTACTGAAAAATGTTTTAAATGCCAATAAATACCCGGCAGAATTTGTAAATAAAGAAATCAAGAATATAGAGAAAGGCTCATTGTTAATACCCCATAATAATAACAATATTATTAATAATTCAGCTAATATAATTTTTAAAAACTTGACAATACCGTATGTTAGGGGTTTGTCAGAAAGAATTAAGAAAATTGGTAATCAATTTAAAATTCGTACCAGCTTTAAATCTAACAATACTTTAAGATCTATCTTAACAAAAACGAAACCAAAAAATGAAGAACAATCTTCAAAAAATTGCATATATCAGATATCTTGTGAATGCGACAAATTCTATTTCGGTGAAACATCTAGACCATTGAAAGTCCGAATAAGTGAACATAAAAAATATATATCAAAGATAGGGAGTTCTTTAAGTCAGGTATTTGTAAACATGCTTGGGAAGAGGGGCATAAAATTCAATGGGATTCGACAAAAATAATATTGAAAGAGCCCAATAGTAAAAGACGAAAAATCAAAGAAAGTGCTTTAATACAACTAAATGAAGATAAATGTGTAGCTAGTATTTCAGCCGAATGTAGTCAAATTTGGTTACCAATGTTAGAAAGAGAAATTTCCAATAATCAATTACCTGCGTTATCAGGATAGCATCATAAGTTTTTATCCAGGTTTTCTTATGATTTATCATTGGAATAGTTGTTAATCGATACACACTTGAATACACAAAATAACCAAACTGAGTTATACATGTTTTGAAAACAAAAATGATCATACACAAAAAAGTAACAACAAACGCGTTTTATTAACAACATTTCCAAAATAAGCTAAAAAAAAGCGCTATCCCAATAAAAACCGTTCCTGGAACGTGCACTTCACTGGATTCCATTTCTAGTAGACTATCATATCGTTAAAATGTCATAAAATAAAATATTTTATTTCACATTTTACCAGAGGTGTGATCTACTATCAATGGACCTTAATAAAATTTGACAACAAAGTTTTGTATTCTTAAACTTCAAAATATTATTGATTGTCTAGTTGTCATATTTTTTCGTTGTGTCAGATAGGGACCAAAAATTATTTTATTAATCTTATTACTAGTTAATCTTGACAACGGTAGCTGGAACGCTACCGAAACGTCGAAATAAAAAATAAAAAACATGATTGTGGTTTGATTCCCAGAAGAATAAGAGAAAAAAGAATTAGTAATGCCACAAGGAACTTACAGAAGATACCTAAATTTACTCTAAATACATGGTGAATGTGACAGAGTTGTTACTAGAACATGTGTTTTATTTGCTACAAGATATCCAGATCGTCCCCTTCACACTGTGGAGAGAGTATTAAACAATTTAACACAATTTGGTTATTTTCAAGCAAAGGTGACAACTCTGTATTATCCACCATGACATTAAAAACTAATACTGAAAATAAGAATTTTTTGAATTTTCCGTACCAACAAATTTTGTCTGCGAATTTTTTAAACAACCTCAACAAAAACCTCCCTATGCAAACATTATGATTTGGATTTATGTCCAAACGCCCTTGAATTTAAAAATTTTCAACTTTAAACTTCAGTAACTCGTATTCGAATAGCCATTGAGATCGGTTTATTTTCTTAAATTTAAACTATCAGCTGTCTTTAAATTCTAATTAGATTGCTTCGATTCCATACACTTTTTTAAGGAATGTACATGCCATAAAAAGAATTTAAAATGAATAGGTATTGGTTTTTATTTAGGGTCATGAATCCTCTATCCATTGGTTATAGTTTCGAAGTAATAAAAATTTCAAGGGGTGCATGTTAAAGGTTTTTATATACAAAATCATGCTGAATTGATTATAGAGAGGAAAATAAAGTACAACATTGGTACTCGTACTCATTTCTCCAATTTCTTAGTATCAAACTGTTTTTATTATTTTAGAGTTTTTTATCAGCTCATATTCTCGTATTCGTATAAACCATATCCATTAATATGCCGTAGGCTTTTCCTGAAATTGATAATTAAAAATTTTAATCAATGAGCGATTAAAATTTAGTTATCAGTTTGATTTAGGAGCCTGAAATATGTTCATTTCCTTAATTAACGTTGAAATGAAAAAATTTTAGCTGATAGAAACGCAAATTGACTCAACCAACTGATTATGAATAATGATGTACAGAATTGTTAGCAAGAGCTGATAATGGTTCATTATTTCATCGTGAGTCTAACTACATTTTTAGATATCACTTTTTCTTCAAGCCTATAGTACTAACTATCGTATATATTTCTTTGGGCAGCACAAACTGTAAAAATTAACTATTATTTCAATAATACAATAATAATATTTTAATAATTAATAATAGTTTACCACTTTCGGATTAGAAAGTTATAGCGATAAGGTTGTGACTTCGTCGGAAATTTTTGCAGTACTCAAACCTTATTTTTACCTGGTTTTTAGCAGAAAACATCTTAAATTATTTTAAAAAAAGAGAAATTTCGATTAGACCAACTAAACATTACAATCCTACCCTAAAATATGTACAAGTTTAAATATGGTTACAGTATATTCTGGCATACAGGCATTGGACCTAAACAGAATATCTGTGACCTAAACTACGCCAATATAATACAATATGGCGAGCTGGCGTTTGTCATATTGGCGACCAGAGTGTCCTTTTGATTTCATACCGACATCATTTGTCACTGTTTTGAAGTAGCGGCCACTTCTGGGGAGCAGTTATTGAGCCAGTACGATGACAATAACATTGATTGCTGGGTTGGCAGTAAACTTCATTTCATCTCATTAGATTCTTGCTTATTTTTGACTTGATAATTCCAGATAGTGAGCATCTATTTCTTTTCTTCGATCTCAGATTATTTATCTGTTATCTGTGAAACTATGCTTTTGGGATTTTTCAATCATATATCCAACCTTTGCAGCATAAAATTTTTGCGCTAGCCTTCTAGAATCTTCAATTCTTTATAAATACAACCATTAACAAATATATAATTTGTTAATTTAGGAATAAGGTAATCCGGAAACTGTTTTTTTGCGCCGTAAAGTGATCCCTTATTTGGATGGTACCTAAGGTAAAAAAAAAAACAATAAAATGGTTGGACATACTGTCTATTACCTATATTCGAGCCTGTAAAGTCATAGTTGCGGTGCAGCCGCAGTCATTTTTTGTAAAGGTCGACGAAATAGTTATTTTTGCGCGATCGATCTTTTTTGTTTATTTACAGCATCGGTTGATAGGTCGGTAGGTTGTGTTTACTGGTTTCTAAGTCTAACACGTCGGTAAGTGATTTACTTACCGTTCAGACGTCGGTAAGTAAACTACGTCCTAGCCCTACATACATTTAAGTGGTCCTAAATAAAATATTACTTCATTCATTACACAAAAGAAACAAAAAAAAATAAGAAGATTGATATTTTTTAATGAACAGAATCGAACAGAACAATATAAGAAGTAATAAATAGCATGAAAACAATTTCACCAAAATGCAAATTATATTTTAAACTGATCGAGAGGTATAAATGTCACTTTTGACATTTCGTTTATTTCGAAGAAATTAAAATTATTTTATTCGAAATTCGAATATTTCAATACGATCGCGCAAAAAATGGTATAAGTATTTCGAACGTTAAGGGTAATACCGGTCTCCAGCAAAATTGGAGGCTGAGAGTAGTAGTAGTTTGTACAACTAGTCGCAAAGCGTCACTTTTCCCATGAGTGCAGAAGTTTGTGGTACGGTAATGCGAGTGCCGCAAGTCTAGCGAGTGGGAATAGCTATTTGTATTACTAGGGAGGAAAGTGCCACTTTTCCCCCCAAGGGAGGAAAAGACACTTTACTCCCATGTGATACATATGATTTTTCCTCCTACCCACCTTTTTTTGAAAATTTATTAACGACACAAATAGGTAACGAATATAATTAAGAACACAAGAATTATTTATTAAACAAATTTATCAATATATCATGTTATACAATTAAGTACATAACTATATTTTAGGATTATTTATATTAATATTGAATGTACAGTTTTGAGCAGCACTTATATGAACACCATTGCAAGAAGATAGGGTTTGAACAAGAGCTTTAGTATTTGAAATATTTTCGCTTAGCACATTGTACCACCATAACTTCTAGAAGTGCTTGGCTGATTTTGATCAAGTTCAGGTTCTTCATTATTTCCCATAATTTGATCAGAAATTTTTCTTTTTTTTGTGTAAGTTTGTTCTACATAACCTTCTGCGATATTGATTGATTTCCAACCGCCATGCTGTTTTAGAGCTAAAATATCCCCACCATCGTTTACTAACAGAGTTGCTGAAGTTCTTCTGAAACTGTGCCCTGTGTAATGTTTGGCATTTGAAAGATTAAGATATTCTGCAATGTTTTGTGGTATTTTGGATATACTATTTTTGCCAACCACTTGATTTATACATTTGCCTGCTTTAAAGCATACCAACAATCGTTTATGCTCAGTTTAGGACGTAGACAGATATACTTTTTAACGATTTGAGCAAAATTTGGGCCGTTACCTGTTGTAGTATTGATAACGAAAGTTCGTTGTTTATACGTTTTTGAAGTGTGGATATTTATGAATAAAAGATTGTCTTCCTCTTCAATATCATCCATAGTCATTTAAATAAGCTCATCACATCGACATGCTCCAGAAATTCCAATAACAAGGACTACCTATGAATATTTTATATCGAAAATTAAATTATTTGCATGGGATTTCATTTCTTACCTTCATTAATGAAAAAACATCATCGGGGGCTTCCATTAAGAATGTATTTATTTCTTCTCTTGTAAAAGTTTTAGCTTTATTTGGTTTGTATCTGGCACTTTGACGTTTTAGAAATGCAATCAACTTTGGATAAATATCGACACTGTCCTTCATTTGTATCATTGTGCGTAGCATTGAATATTTAGACCAAAGTGTTGAAACTCTTAATGATTTTCCTTATAGTGAAAAATATACCAGTAAAACATTCTCTGAATATTTATGTATCTTGTTGTCTCCAGCCCATTGCTTATATTGTGCATATTGTTTTTCATACCTGTCTTTAGATTTTTGTGGTAGTAAGGTTAATGACGCTATGTTAGCTTGTTCCTTAATATTAGGTGGTGTATTTGGAAATTCAAAATTACTTGAATCGCTCTCCATTTTTCATAAATTCAACTATGTTTAATGAATGTAGCGACTTTGCACCTCAAAAGTCAATCGCCGTGTTTACTGTCAGTGAGCCACAGCATACTATGATTTCTTATTCTAAACTCAAAAAACGTATAGGTATCTAAGATTTCTGAAGTTGAAATTTGTATTGAAGAACTGCGTTGAAGTAACATTAATGTTTGATTTTTACCAAAAAACAGGATATACAGGATGTTCTAGAAATTATGGAAACAATATGAATATAATGTATTCACAAGTTTCATCGTTTACAACTTACTTGAAATGAGGGGGAGGAAAAATACTTTCCTCCCTAGGGAGGAGAAGTGTGAGTTTCCTCCCTGATTTGAGGGAGGAAAGTGTGTACTTTCTATAGGGGTAGGAGGAAAAAGTGATTTGCGTACAAGTTGTACACAATATTATGTCTACAACCACATTTATTAATGAAAGAAATAGAGTAATTTATTTAGTCATTTTATTTAAACTTTGAACAGTAAGAACTTACAATATGAAAATGAATAGATATGTATAAATAATTGTAAAATTTGAACAATTTTGTATTGAAACCTCAGGTAACAAATTTTCGGTTGCAGTTCGAGCCTTTTCGATAATATCTGGAGGAGTATTTAAAATGTCCGAATTGGACAACTCAAAAGATAAATTATATTGGTTCATAATTCCTAAAATAATGCTTAATAGGTTAATGTTTTTGTAATTAATAAATTAAAATAAATAATGAAATAAATAGTTTACTTACTTTTGGTTTAAATTTAAAAATTGTACACCAATTTTTTTGAATTGTCAAAAAAGTTGACAGGTCATAGCTTTGTTTGACATTTCAGTGCGGAAAAGTGCAATAGCGTGTACTTTTCGCATTACTTTTCCAACGGTTATCAAAATAATTAAGAAAAGGCCTACTTTGCGTACCTATAAAAATTTGTGCAGAAAAGCGTGTTTTGCATAGTGGTTGTAGGAAAAGGAAATTTCGCCACTAATTAATAATAGTTGCTTCTATAATAACAAATAAACATCTCCAATTTTACTAGGCGACTTAAAAGGAATCTACGAGAGACGCTCGTAAGGACATTTCAAGTACTTTAAATTTGAATACAAATAATCACATATCCTATTCAAAATTAGAAAAACACGTTGGGAAACACTATTTTCCGTAATCCGCTTTATTTTGTGCAACTTGCTTCTCGTTGCGAAAAATTGTGCTTTTCCCAACTGGTTGCACAAATAACTATTACTATTACATTTTCTATCACTATAAATTACGTTCCATTTTTTTGTTTATTGAATATAATTTATTTATTTTTCCAGATTAATGATAGGAAGCTTCGATTGAATATATTCACGACCGTAAAACACCAACAAACGTTAAATACTGTAATCGAAAATAATGAAAACTTATTTTTTTGTACATTTGATATTTTACATTTTTCACAATGCGTGTTATGGATTTGATGATCATATTTGGAAATATTTAAAGTTAAAGGAATCTGAAGATGTTCATCTACTGTCATCAGGTTGTCAACAAGCTCTAAAATTATTATCTGAAAGGCTCAATCGTTACGATAACAACGATGATGATATCTGGGCTTTGCGAAGTGAGTAAATACTTTAAAATAATATTTTAATAAAAAACCGGATATCAGTTAAAAACCTCATTGTATTTTGATATATTTTAGTGTTGGACTCCACCGCTAAAATGCCAACCGGTCTCCTAAGTTATAATTTTCAAGAACTAGGCAATTATGATGAGTGTATTGAAATAAAATCCAAAAGAGACAATGTTATGGGAAAGTATTGTCTGGCTGATATGTCTGTTAATACTTCATTAATTATTAATAACCCTCCTGAATATTTGGAAAACCGCGTAAGATATTTTCTAATACTGTTAGGGTCTTTATTTAATAGATATATTTTGCAGGTATACTTAAAAAGTCTTATTTTAAGAGTACACGAAGGCATCCAACAAAATGGCAATTTAAAATGGGCTTTTTGTATGCCCAATAACTGTTCAAATGAAGATGCAATGCATATGATTAATATAACGGATGAACTAGGTTTTGATGTTGCTTCTGTCAGTTGTCAAACTTCAGAAGATGCTTTTCCAGCATTGGATACAGATGGAATCATTGGAATGTAAGATTTATTCTTTATATCCAACAAACTTGTACTTTTATTAACTAAATAATGAAAATTAATACCATAACCGATAATATTTAATACTGATGATATGTTATTAATTAACCTACTTTTTTTTATTCCAGTGCAATTTTCGGTTTCCTTCTTTTCTTGGTGGTATCATCTACAACATTAGATTTGTATTATTCATACATACCCACAGGTAAATACAACATAGTTATAGCTCGTACAGTATAAAAACTGTTTTCCATGACGTCTGTCATATCTGGACTATGTTGCCAATCACTTCAAATAGTAAAGTCAAATTAAGTTGTCTAAAAATGGCCTTGGTCATTATTTGCAAACAAAATTTTAACGTTGATGAAGCTTAATGGCTAGTGAAATATTATTCACTGTCACTACATTCAACTTAACTGCTGCTGCACGCTAAAAAATATGTATATACATATTAAGATATAATTGATTACTCACCTTTCTTACAGAAGTTTGATTCTTGTTCAAAATAATTAATTAATGAAGTCACAAGTTCTTTGTATGGGCTGGTTAATTATTTTGGCATATTAAGTACCTCAGAGGTTCAAACAAAACTGGCTGGTATCTAATTGCCACAAAAGAACTAACCAGAAAAGGAATTTCTGGCAAAAACATAACAATCTGCACTGACAGTAGACAAGCCCCATTAGCCATGAACAGACAACGTGTTATATCGAAGCTAGTACTAGAGTGCCAACAAGATTTAGTTAACGTCTCGGCAGATAACAATATTATCCTGAGGTAGGTTAAAGGGCACGACAGGAGTAAAGGTAATCGCATTGCTGATTCTTTAGCCAGGGAAGCTGCTGGACTAAAAATTTCAGGACCCAGTGACACCAACCCTGACGACTTCGACTTCGACAATTGCGGAACTAGCCAAACGTTACACGCAATTCCTTAAGAGAAGGGATGGAATCAAATGATGCAGTCTTGCCAGGATCACACTGGGCGGCTCTGGGAAGCTGGCGTCGAAGAAATATTTGGCGATGATCAGGAAAAACCTACGTTTAACAGTAGGATTTCTGACTGGCCACTGTCAACTGAGGAAACACCTTCATACTATGGGGCTAGTGGACACACCTCTACGCAGGATGTGTGAACAGGAAAATGAAACTGTCACGCATGTCTTATGCGAGTGTCCGGAGTTATCGTCAATAAGAGAGTGTGTGTTCGGTGATTCTTGGCCTACACCTGCCGATATAAAGGAGATGTCACCTAGTGACCTGTCTACCTTCCTGGGAAGGACAGGATGGACGATGACCTAGAAGGACAACTCCTCGGGGGGATGTACAATGAGTCACATGTGGTCTAAGTACTGTGAGCCTACACTCACCCTCCCTACTTTACAGATACATATACCTCAGAGGTAACCATAAACGTTGCAGGAACCAGCTGAGACATTTCAAAATTTTACCAGATAAAAGTTAAAAATAATTGTTAATGTTTCTTCAATAAGAGTTTATATTTTCAGCTCCCCGAAGGACCAAACGAACTAAGCAGCAAGATAAACAATCACTTCTTAAATCCGTTGATAATTTAACTGAAGATCGAAATGGTGATCTATCGACACAAGTTGTGAAACCATCTGGTAACCAATTTTTTTTTATTATAACTGAATATTTACTTATTTCACTAAACCATTAATCCATTCACAACATGAATTTATCAAAAACACTATTTTAGTTCACTTAACTCTAATTTACAAATCTCACCTCGTATAATAAATGGTATTGGCTTATCAACTTTAATAAACGATCTGGTTTTATCCAATTGTGTAGAAAATCATCAAGTTAAAGATGCAAGTGTGGCTTCAATTCTATTTTCTATCATATCATAGAATATACACAAGTAATTTATTTAAATGTACAATTCTATTCCATATTTAGTTCAGTGTCACTATCGCAAAATTACATGCTTTCATTTTATTGTATTGCGAAGGTCATTAACTTATATGTATTTCCAATATTTTAAATTTATTCTTCAGAGGTCTTAATATACAGGGTGGTCCTTAAGTAATGGTCCAAAGTGAAATGGAAGATTCTTCGCCTAAAAATATTACAATCTGACGCAACTTCTTCCAATAAAATATCGTTGATAAGAAAGATACAGGGTGGCAAAGTTAAAATGTAAAGATTGTTCTTTCTCAGTAAATTGGAAGATTTTGGATATACAAACGTGAAAATCTGAAGATAGGGGTGTTAGGGCCTGGGAAATCATTATATGTTATCCATTTCGATGTATTTTCTAGAGGGCGCCACAAAAGCTATGTATATGTTTAAATATTATACCTAGAAATTATTAAAATACAATCTGGCCTTTTTACATTTATGCTGGGGCGTTCTCCGGTCATTGGTTTTGTTATAATCGTTTAGCCAATACCAAACTTATTCTACACATTGTCTTTTCCAGGAGCGGATAAATATATGATACCAAATACCGATGTTGCCAGCCCTGTTGTTTTTCCCCCGCATGTTGAGATGCGCATGCGTTCATGCAGCCTTTAACCTTCTATTCGATGTAAATGTGAGCTGATTAGCACAGTTAATAGGGCTTACAACTTAGAGGTCGTAGGTTCGAAACCCGCCTTGGACCTGGGTTTTTTGTTTTTTTTTTAGTTTTTTATTTTTTGTTTTTTGATATTTTTATACATAGTTACACTTTGATCAACCGGGTTCGGGCATGGGTTTTCTTTTTTTTTAGTTTTCTATTTCTTATTTTCTGATATTTTTATACATAGTTAAACATCGATCAAGCGGGTTTGGGCCTGGGTTTTCTTGTTTTTTTTTTGTTTTCTATTTCTCATTTTCTGATATTTTTATACATACCTAGTTACACTTCGATCAACCGGGTTTGGGCGTGGGTTTTCTTGTGTTTTTAATTTTCTATTTCTTATTTTCCGATATTTTTATACATAGTTACACTTTGATCTATGTCAGTTGGCCGGGAAGCGATAAATCTCAATAATTTTCCCTTCCCCTTTCTCAAAAAAGTATTTACATGTGCTTATAAATCAAATAAGTAACGAGAGAAAACTAGACGCAGAGCATAATATATTGAAAAGAACAGAATTAACACACAATTCGAAAAATATAAACCATTTCCTTCATATCTGGTCTGTGTTTCCTTCCACATCGTGTAAACTTGGTTGCCTACAATCACTTAAACTCATTTCATTTTCCACATTGGTTGAATGTCACTTTCTTGAAATTTGGCAACGTCGGTATTTGGGATGATATTTATCCGCTCCTGTCTCTTCCAACCACTGTTCTCCGCATATTATTTATAGTGATATCTTTTGAGCAGACTCTGATACTAGAAAGTATATGTTCAGTGTTGCTGAACGAAGAGTATTATAGTCTAGAACAACGACATAGTCTTTTTCACTGTAAAATTAAAAGTTACCAATTTCAAAAATTATAGAATTATATATTAACTTTCACCTTTCCAACTCAAAACTGTTGATTGCTCAAATAACTTTTTTTAGCAAATTTAATTTTCTATAAAAGCTGCGCACTTATTTTTTCTGAAAAAATTTTTCAATACCGAATAATCGAGTTGAAACCAAAAAAATAATAATTCGGAAAATCGATTTTTTGAATGAGTGAAGCCTATAATTGGATACCAACTATTACTCTCTTCAAACTCACATACCTACACTCTGAAACCCAAACTACTCTTATCTCTTTATTTCCAACAGTACACTGGCAATTACACTTCTGACATCAACTGGATAAAAATTCAGTAGATCATTTTTTCAGATGTCAAGCCTCTCTATGTGGCTTTTTCCCTTTACTCCAATTGCAAAAGTTTGTTTGGAGTACCAAGTCGTCCTTCAGGTTTATCTTGTTTGGATGGATTACGAGTGATTAGTATATTGTGGATTATGTTACTGCATTTATTACTGGAATATTTCATAGTGCCAGTTATAAATTATAAAGATGTTGATAAAGTAAGTAAAGGATAAAATTTGTTAATGGAACAATAGGTAATTATCCATGAATTCGAAAAAAAAATATCGCTTCAAGCTTGCGTTAAAATATTTTCCATACAAATGTATTTCTGATTGAAAAAATTTGGCTTAAATACTACTTACAGCTTCTTTATTAAACACTTGCTGCTTCCATATTTTATCAAACCCATACTACGATGTCTTCTCCGTCCATTTTTTGGTTTTCCCTTTTTTCACAATTAATAGGAATTTTTTATGGCGCTCAATCAAGAACAGGCATGTTTATGGAATCTGCTTGGACATTGAAAGCATTGCTACTATTATAGTCCAGTAATTTAAGGCATTTTAATCCCAATCTGCGGAAAAATTCCTAGTGAGCTGGATTTTTGTATACACCTTCATTAGTGTTGTAATGAGCATGTGAAAAATCAATATTGTGCCGGCTAAATGAGTTATGAAGGTCAAAAGGTCACGAAAATCAGCTTTTCGCAAATATCTCGCGACCTATTGCTCGGAGGCCAATAGCATCCAGTATAAAAATTGTTCGTAGTAAAATTATCTACAAAAAATGTCTCCTGCACTTTTCTGTAAAATCAACCGTTTTTGGAGTGGAGCGAAAGTGACTAGAATGCACTCACATACGCTATTGTATACCATACACCAAGTATTGCCTGCTACTGCCAGTCGGACTGTGTTTAGTTCAGTTAAAAATTATTTATTGAGCGTTAAACACGTTATTTTAGTTATTTTCCTTAGTTTTATATGCAATGAATTATTATGGGATGGTGATGTTGTAGAAGTTAGGCGTGGTCTACAAACATTGAAAAATACTAGTATCGCTTGATGTCGGAGTTAAAATAGTATATTAAAGTATAAGAGGATATTAAGGTCTTTAAAACACGCGCGATTTTTCGAGCACGACGGCGAACCCGTAGTGCTCGAAATAGAGCAAGTGTTTTAAAGACCAGTTATCCACGAATACTTCACGCTATTTTTTTTTATTGGTGCACTTTGAAATTATAAATAATGGTCTATAACTACTACAACAACAAGAAATGGAAATCATAGATGGAAATAAGAACTAAATGTCAAATGGTTGAATTCGTGACGTATATGATGGATACCTTGCGCTGTCATGGAAATGAGAAAAACATCAACTAATTTGTATTTTGATGGAAGTTCAACCTTATTGATTTCTGTGAATGTCAATAGTATTGATTTAAATACCATTTCCTACCAACGGCACTTTCCATTTTAATTTATAAATTTGAAATTGTTAAATATTGTTCGAATAAAAGTTTTGACGTTTTACAAACTACTCCTGTCAGATCAATAATGAAAAAATTGTCATTTAGACATAATTTAGACTTCGTTTCTCGAGTTGTTGATGTTGCCACGGTAACTTTAAAACACGCGCGTTTTTTAAAGTTCGATTTAAACACGCTGGGGCGTGCTTTGAATAGGTTAAATGGTTCACCAATAAAAAAAATAATATACCATTGCCAATAACGACTTTATCACCACCAGCACCCGATGATCTACAGTACTGAACACCATCTCTTGCAATTGTATGAAAGGTTGTGGTGGCAAATGTGGAAGGAACAAAATTGGGTTGAGATGTTTCAAAAGTTTGTGGACATTGCCGTGGCCAGTCATGCTTAAACGCAGAGTCAACAAATATTGGAAATAAGAAGATGTAGATGCCAATCTAGAATTGAGTCCACTCGACGTTTTGTCAGCAACTATTACAGATAGAAAAGCTGAAGATATCAACAATGAATAAAAAAATTTATATACTAAAGTTAATTTTTTTTGTAATTTTCATAATTCCAATGAAAATTTATTTATTCTTGAATAAGAAAACCTTTTATTGAATATCATAGACTATGCCTACGGGGGAAACCATGTAAAAAACGCGCCTTGCATTCTACCTCATAGGTAGCTTTCACAGCGCTCTACTTCGAAAACGGTTGATTATACAGAAAAGTGCCAAAGACATTTTTTGTAGATAATTTTACTAGGAACAATTTTTATAATGGATGCTATTGACCTCCGAGCAATAGGTCGCGAGATATTTGCGAAAAACTGATTTACGTGACCTTTTGACCTTCATAACGTTTTCAGCCGGCACGATATCGATGTCGATTTTTCACATCTTCATTACAACACCGTAATAAAGGTGTATACAAAAATCCAGCTAACTAGGAATTTTTCCGCAGATAAAACCTTAAATGGTTGGACTACTAATCGCATCCAGATATTTACATACCATTGTGTAGACAGGCTGTCAAGGTGTTTGGATGTCTGATAGAATGGAAGTTATATTCTAGGCTAGTGGATCAGTTTATTGGTTTCTACTTCTACTTGAACTGGACTCATTTTAAATGACAGTGTCCGAAGACTAAAAATATTCCATTTACAACAGTCCAATAGAAACAACACTGATGTATCTCATTGTTCTTTTAAGTGTTGAGGATATTGGGCAGTTAATCACTTTGTTGAATTAGCCAATGTTTGTGATCGACCCCTTTTTGATTTGGATAAATTTTCACCAGAACTTTCCATTCATCCTATCACGAAGTACTGCCAAAGGAAAATAATTTTTAAGTAATTATCTTGAAAAGTATTCGTAGTTTGTTTTAAAAAATAAATAATATTTTTCATATTGTCGACGATAACTAAATGCCAGAAGTGTCGATCTATATGAGTTATGTAAATTTACAAAATGTATAAAAAAATCGGTAACATTTTATATGGACTGGTCTGATTTTTGACCGGTATAAGTATTTATCTAACAATCATTCCTTCAAATTTTCTTGTGAATTAAAACTGTAATTGAGTGAAACACTAAACTTGTGACATTTACAAATTTTCGCCATGCTGGTAGTGAACCCTGTTGGATTAAAATTACCGAAATTCCAGGATTTTCTGCTACTTGTTTCAGATATCAAACCAGTTTATCTCAGTTTTTCTGCCTATACAAATTGCAAGCGTTTGTTTGGAGTTCAAAGTCGACCTTCGGGTTTATCTTGTTTAGATGGATTGCGAGTGATTAGCACTTTATGGATTATGGCATTACACTTATTCATGCTTTACACAATGCAACCACTTTCCAATCCTAAAGATTTGGGTAGCGTAAGTAGACATATTTTCAAAACATTTCACTACATTTTTTTTTTCAATAATTTCATTTGTTTATTAAGTAAGACACTGAACACGAAGAACAAACATATAATCAGATAAAAAACAGTAAAAACATTACATTACCTACTGAATACATCTGTGAGTTTGTTTAATAATGCTATGTGTACCTACTTTTAATAGCCAGGATGCTTTGAAGGTTTTGATGTCTAAAACACTGAAACTACAATCGCCTTCTCTTACTGCTTAATAACTTGCTATCTATTATGCCTTTTATATTCAGTACTCAAAAGTTTATTTGCCTTACACTTACACCAAGCTATAGAGCATCAAAATAGTGATAGTTTAGCCTTTTATATTCAATACTCAAAAGTTTATTTGCCTCTTACACTTACACCAAGCTATAGAGCATCAAAATAGTGATAGTTTAGCGCTTCTAAAGCGTTTCCTGCATGTGTGACACACCACTGTTTTTGTCCTACCGAATAAATAAGAGAATAGAAAAATATAATAAAAAACTTGAAATGAAATGCGACTGTTCTAATATACCTAAACTAGTTTTCGGTAATGTTTATTTTAATAGATACTTACACCTAAACTAAGGACATATTATTATTTAGTATAGACACGGAAAGCAAAAACCGTAAGTAGTTAAATCTTTAAGAAATAAAGAGGCTACTTTAAATGTGCTACCGTACAAACGTCTGAAAGTTTGGCTGTAAAAGAGTTGAAGTTTTTAATATGTTCCACGAGAAGTCAAATGCTTCCATAAATATTCTTTACAAAAACTGAATGACAATTCTAATTTTTTAAATAGTTTTGATGCAGTGCTTTCAATATTTTATTTTTTATTTTTAGTATACTAGTCAACTGAGTAGTGCATTTTTCATAGGCGGAGGCTTAGGCTGTGATACATTCTTGTTGATAGGAGGTACCTTGGTTACTTATGTATTTTTCATAAAAGATAAGGGAAATCAATTATCAAGTTTAGGAGGAATTCTCAAGTATTATCTCCATCGTTATATACGGTAAGTGATATTTAACTTACAGCCGATTTCATAATGAATAACTAAAGTCCACTTTACCGAAAATAGACTTTACACTAAAATCCCCTTTAAAGTAGTTGTTGCCGTCATTTGGTGCCATAATTAATATTAAAGTGTCCTTTCCATAAAGTATCTTTTAAGTAATTTTTAAAGTGTTGGTTAACCTGGAATTCATGGATTTTGACATGAAATAGAAAGATCTGTCATATTTGGCTCGTTTTTCCGTTCCTGTCTAAATAAATGAGGTTAAGTTTTGTGGTGGCGTTTGTATTATTTGCGAAAGCGATTGAAGGTCTGTTCTCACAAGCATCACAGACAGTCTTTGACAATCCGGATTCGGCGCAAAGACGCTAAAGTGTTCTCGGGAGAACGATTTAGGGTCTTTGCACCGAATCCGGATTGTCAAAGACAGTCTGTGATGCTTGTGAGAACAGACCTTTATTTGGAAAAAATGGGAAATTTTAAAAAATAATAAGAAAGTTCGCTTTTCAAATTTTTCTTGGGAAGACGAAATGAAATTGATTCAAGAAATTGAAAATTTTAAGCATATTTTAGAATACAAAACTACTAATGAAGTTAGTAATGCAGAAAAGGTACTGTATTACAACTAAAACAAACTTTTTGTATGTATTTTATTTATTGTAGAATTAAAGCTTATATATAATGAAAATTAAATAAAGGTTTTTGTTAATTCTATTATTGGTCATTGTATACAACACAATTCTATGGATTTCACAACTTACTTATGAGTAGGTGAAGCGATTTGTTCTTCTATTTCATTTAGTAGATATACAAAACAGTTAGTTTTTTTGAGCGATAAAAGTCGAGATCATCATATTTTTTGAAACAGTCTGTTCTTTTCCTATACACTTTTGGTCTTTTAATATAAATAAATTCTTCATCAGACAAACTTGAACTAGAGCTAGAGGTTTGAAAATTATTCTAAACTAACACAAAACTAGCAAACGTCATGGTTATATTATAGTTAAATGACACTTTAGAGAGATAAAGTCGAGAAATCGATACTTTAACCTTAAAGGATACTTTGAGTTTAAAGCATACTTTAAATTGGTTATGAAATCAATAATATGTATTAAAGTATCCTTTAAACTTAAAGTGGAAAGTGGAAATGAGAAAAACATAAACTAATTTGTATTTTGATGGAAGTTCAACCTTATTGAGTTCTGGGAATGTCAATAGTATTAATTTAAATACCATTTCCTAAGATTTGAAAAATCGAAATATTAATATTTCAAACAATACCAACGGCACTTTCCATTTTAATTTATAAATTTGACATTGTTAAATATTGTTCGAATAAAAGTTTTGACGTTACAAACTACTCCTGTCAGATCAATAATAATGTCATTTAGACATAATTCAGACTTCGTTTCTCGAGTTGTTGATGTTGCCACGGTAACTTTAAAACACGCGCGTTTTTTAAAGTTCGATTTAAACACGCCGAGGCGTGCTTTTAATAGGTAAAATGGTTCACCAATAGTTACATACAACACCAGTTAAATATTAGGAGTAAACAATAATGTTACGGCAATTGCGTGTTCTTACTTATTTTTTCAACTCTAATTTTTTTCAGATTGACGCCAGCTTTATTGGGCGTGGTAATATTCACAATTACAGTATTCAAGTACATGAATACAGGACCAAAATGGATCGAAGGTACCACAGAAATGAGGGAGACCTGTAAAGAGTATTGGTGGTCGGCATTGTTACTTTTTCAAAATCAAAATAATGTGGACACAATGGTAAGTGAAGTGGATTAAATTTTCGCGGAAAAGATCCCGCTTCATTTGGATTTTTAAAACATGAGGGAAATATTCAGTATAATTGACATTATTGGGTGAAAATAGTCATTAAAATGTTCAAATTTAAATTTTTGTTGCAGTGTATTCGACACTCTTGGTATATAAACGTTGATATGCAATTGTTCTTGATCTCCCCTATTATTTTGTGGCTATTGAAGAAATATACGAAAACAGGGATATTCTCCATAATCGTTGCAGCTTTATTTTCGATAGGATTATATTTTAGAAGAGAATATTTAAATGAGATGAGTGCAGCGCATTCAACGTAAGAGTGATTTCTATTAATTAACTCTCAGAAATAAGTTTGTTCGACCAGTTAATTTGTGAAACAAAGTGAAAGTGAACGATATATTGGAAGCTTTAATTTCTTTTAAATAAAATCAATAAATAACATTCGCATTGTCAAGAGTAATACAAAATAATACAATACAAGCAAAGGAGACGTTCACTCTTAGATGATGATCTCACCGAGACGTTACAAAAATATAGCACTCTAATATATTATAAGGGTGTTTTACAAAGATACGGCCAATTATTAGCAAAAAAGACCTCCTCCTTAACACTCTGCAGAACAGTAAATTAAAATAAATCAACAGGTCTTTGTATTCAAATGTCATACAGACATCATTGGGTGTGCTCAGTATTAATTAATTTTTTCATCTGTGGCTTCTTTAATACAGGGTGAAACAAAACGCGAATCAAGTAATATCTTAAAATTTTTAAATCAATCACCCTATAAGTATTTTTACAATTTGTTAGTACAATTAATAATATTTCAAACGATGTAGTACATTTAGGGCATAAGTTAATGGAAAATCGTAAATATTTTACATACCTACACAAATTAAATGGTAATTAATTTTTACATGCAACATCTTGTTAATTTTAACATTTCTAATGCATAAATTCTAATCGTAATTTTGGATGCATCTAAAATATCTTTGACTTCTACTCTTACCATAAGAGGAAGGAAAGAAGGAATTATGTTGGAAGAAATATTTTGTTTACTGTAAGTAAGCTAATGTCGTTATAGTACTAATAAATATAAGAGCAGTTTGTAGTCTTAACGAAATAATTACTTAAGTCACCACAAACAGTATATCTTAGTTATGTAAAATGCAAGCTTGTAATTTATTTTCCAACTTTTTCTATTTTTGAAAAACTAACTATTATGAAAACCAACATTTACATAAATGAACATTGACATTCTATAAAAAGTATAGTAGTTTATGCTAAGTGCTCAAAATGGCGACCATTTACTTCCATACAATTCTTTTCAAAAACGAGGATCTTACTCTTTCCAACATAGCTGGAGTTTCTGTGGAAAATGCGCTACGAATCCTTTCTTTCACGTCTTCTCTGGTAGTAGGTTCCGTTTGATACACAAGTTGCTTGATGTATCCCCATAAAAAGAAATCCATCGGTGTGAGATCTGGAGATCGAGGAGGCCACGGAATTGGTCCACCACGTCCTATGCACCTGTCGGTAAAATTTCTGATATACAGATGCTCCATCTTGCTGGAACCACAAGTTAACTATTGTGTTTAAATCAACTTCGTAAACACAAACGAAGAATACAGCAATATTTCTTTGACATTTATTAGTAGATACTATTTTGATAGTAGCCCACTTGATTTCATCAAAAATATGGCTTGATTATGTTTCGCCCATTCTCAAACAAGCCTATAATAACAATTCTTGAAAGTGAAACATGAATATATATGAAATTTTTGGTAATTCCAGGTACCTACAGAATTAGCAAACATTTTATTCCATTGATTAGAGATTGTAGATGCATCTAAAATTACGATTAAAATATATGCCTCAGAAATGTTAAGATTTACAAGAGGTTGCATGTAAAAATTTAATACAATTTTATTTGTGTACGTAAAATACCTGTTTTTGACCATTATTATGAAATATTCACGATTTTCCATTAACTCATGCCCTAAATGTACTACATCGTTTGAAATATTATTAATTGTACTAACAAATTGTAAAAATACTTATAGGGTGATTTATTTAAAAATTTTGAGATATTGCTTGATTTGCGTTTTGTTTCATCCTGTATTAAAGAAGCCACAGATGAAAAAAGTAATTAATTCTGAGCATAGCCAATGATGTGTTTATGACATTTGAATACAAAGACCTGTTGATTTATTCTAATTTACTGTTTTGCAGAGTGTTAAAGAGGAGGTCTTTTTTGCTAATAATTGGCCATATCTTTGTAAAACACCCTTATAAGGGTGCTATATTTTTGTAACGCTCTCGGTGAGATCTTTTCGATTCTTGAACAAAATATAGTACGTTCCATTTAAAAAAATGTAAGTTTGTGCTGCTACGTGGTTTTGGAACACCCTGTAGAATCGAAAGTATTTTCAAAATGTGCCCTCAAAAACTGTATTAGCTCAAACAAAATAATAAATTTCTATCTCTCACCACAACGATGTAATCCTCCGATGTCAGAAGATTGCCCCACCCTGTATTAGAAGGTAGATCGAAATAACGGCATAATAATTTCATTTTTATTTGCTTAATCTACTTTATCTCTTTCATTTTTAATACTTTTTTTATGTTTTCCAATCTATTTTTTCATTCTCATTTATATTTACATTTTCATTTATGTTGTTAAAGCGAATTTCTATTATTTGTTCCTGAAATGCAAAGGTTATTTGTGAAGCCGTTCAAGTAATATACAGTGCATCCATAAAGTGTTTAGGGAATTTCTAATTTTATTGTTTATTTAGCTTTATTAATAATGAATTAATGCCTCACTTAATGGACGCTCTGTATATTTGTTTTATTTCTGTTGTGGAACTTGCTATTTATTGAATTCAGTTGAAAGATTCCATCTAGCAATTTTTGTTAAATAATTACTCGATAATTAAATTTTAGAAATCCTTTCGGTATATTTGATAGCGACTATTTCAAAACTGAAACAAGGGCAGCTCCTTGGCTGATGGGAACCATCTTGGGTTATTTTTTGACCAAAAAGGAATATCAAAATTATCAAATATCAAAGGTATGTTACTTTCATTAACATCTTCTATAAGTGCTTTAACAGTATACTAATACAAAGACTTTACCAAGAAGGGTTAGACAAGGAACTCTCCAGTCAGAAACTGGATAAGAAACTTTTGAAGACAGTTACCGACAAATTATGAACTCTACGATTAAACACTCAGATTCTCCGCTTCTGTGAGAACTTATACAAGGACTCAGACGGAAGCTGCATGAAATCAGATAGAAGACACGAAGGGTGTGGAATGGAAGTAGATAATATGAAAAATGCTACAAAGATTCAATTCACGTGCCTGTGCTATTGAGGACAACCCAAACGAATGAATGAATGGAATTGATGAACCCACCCTGCAACTTCAGTTTTTTTTATTTATTTCGATACCACAGTGTTACAAAGCCTAGTTTTGTGAACATGGTTAATAATTTTAAGAAATATGGATGTGTGTTAAGGGGAATCTATCGGCAGCGATTTGACAAAATATCGAAGTATTTTTGGCAAAGAATTTTGAGGTAATGGATGTATTGAAAATTAGGAAAAAAATATATCATGTAGATTAATGTTGAACTTAGAGTTCTCATCGAATAAAAACTTTGAAATGCTAACCAAATATTGTTGAAAAAAATACGAATCATGAGGTAATTACACATATTAAGCAAAGTTTGAGCCCTTGTAAAGAATTAAATATGGATTAAATGGAAAAACTAATTGATAAGAAGTCTAATTTAAAGCTTTATGAATACTATATAAAAATCTCAGAATCCTCAAATTACTTATGACCGTACAATTCCTTATTGAAATTAGGTTGCAACCACTAAAATATCGGATAAAAATCCATCTCTCGCTTTTCTATCCTTCTAGGACTGATATTGTCTCTCTGCTACGGTAGTCGCGTGCCGTTCCATTGTTGATACAACGCTCGCCGGTCTCGGCGGTCTCCCAGTTCAGTACTGACGAAGCTTATAGAGTAGTACGTGAACCAAAATCCGCTTGGACCGCTTGGCTACCTACATGTTGCGGAGCTTTCATATTTCTAATAAAATTTTCGTTATGTGAACTTAAACGTGAGGACGTAGGGAAACAAAAAAATATACAAAGCATAATTGTGCAAGGTCGAATTTGGTAGATGCCCCTTAAGAAGTCGAAAATGCCAAACATCTGAAGACCAAATTGAAAACGTCCAATAAATGATGAAAGAATAGTTAAAATAGAAGGGCAAGAATGAGCGAGCCATTCTTCTCCCACTTTCAAGTAGTGTTGTTCATATTTTCCTTGTACTTGTATTAATCGTATGTCGAGCTAAGGTGTTTCTCAATGTGTATATTTCAGCACCGATTCCTTCCTTAGTCTCGGATCCGTCCGTGCAGCTTCTTATAAGTATTATATTTGCACTCCTTATTTAGATTTTGTCTTTCCTAGCTTTAACCTTAAAAGACGGTAGAATATTTAATACAAAGCGGTAACAAATGCATTTAGTATACTTTCTAGGTGTTAAATTTTTAATTTTTTTACCAGCTTATCTAATTTTAGACATACCTTTTACCGCTTTGGATGTTAAGTTTGACATCGATGGTTCTTGTTGTTCTTGGAGGTCATCCGATTACAAGAAGCCCTGAAAACTATGTATTAGAAAGTGCCTTATACATGGCCCTTTCGAGACCAATATTTGCTCTAGCTGTTGCCTGGGTGATATGGGCTTGTGCAACTAATAATGGAGGTAATTAATCAATACAAATAAACTAATATTATAATTTTATGTTTAACAAACATATTACAATAATAGGTATAATTAGATATAGTAAAATGCAGTCTTATCATGCGGGTCATACGATTTAACAAAGACATCTTCTGTAAGTTGCTTGTGGCATTATTTATTATTTTTTCTCTTATTTTTTGGGAATCAAACCACAATAATGTTTTTTATTTTTTTATTTCGACGTTTCGGTAGCGTTCCAGCTACCTTTATCAAGATTAACTAATGATGGTCCCTATCTGGGACCAAAAATTATTTTAAAAATAAAAATTATTATTGTGGTTTGATTCTCAACAAAGACACACCGTTTTTGTTTTCTTTTGTTGCGTTTAATCATAACTCCCAAATAAAATCCGTAAAATGAATAAGACAGACTTATGCAATATTGATGGGAGAAAAAAGGATAAATATGTGTTTAGTTTTCAGTACTCATATCAAAATCGAGAAATAAAATGCAGAAACTAATTAACTTACTGGCAAGAAAAATAGAAAAGATGAAAATGACAATAAATACAGAGAAAACCAAAGTAATGATAGTATATGAAAAACAGGGGAATAATTACGAGGAATTGAAATATAATCACAAAACATTGAAAGAGTAACAACCTTTAACTACCTAGGAAGTATTTTAACAGAAGATGGAGAAATAGACGCAGAACAGAGCAAATAAATCAACAAGATTATATTATTCCTTAAATCGAACATTACTAAGCCATAAATACATTGATATAAATACAAAGATGGAAATATACAACAAAATTACAGTACCAACTAAAACTCATGCCAGTGAGAGCTGGGTATCGGAGCAAGAGCATGAAACAAAAATAAATGCAATGGAAATGAAACACTTAAGGAGAATAGCAGGAAAAACGAAATGGGACAAAGTAAGGAACGAAGAAATCAGAAGCATAACTAATCAAGACCCAATAATATCAAATATTAAAAAGAAACAATTGAATTGGTTTGCCACCTAGTAAGAATGAAGCAAGATAGAATAGCGAGAAATGTAATGGAAATGGGAATATCAAGAAAAAGTTGGGAGAGATGAAGGCATTAGCCAGGGACAGGAAAAAATGGAAAACATGGGTTCAGGAAGAACTCCAATCCGACGCCTGAGAAGGCATAAGGATAATGGAAAGAAAGAGAGAAAGTTTTCAGCGATTCTAAAAAGTCTTTCACCAGCGAAATTTTTATTTAAATGTCAGTTATGTCACTTTGACAATTCAAAGTGACAATATGAATAATAAGAAGCAATTTTCCGGTATTTTGCATCCTCAAGCAGAAAAAAATGGTACTTAATATGATAGATTATTTCGAGAATGAATGAAAAAGTGGAAATTCGTCAATCAATGTGCAGGAAGCATCAATCATCATTATTTTCTCTGGGTATATTTGTAATCTCACATTTTGGTAACCTCTGTGTCTTCTGATTTGATACATATGGTTAGTGATCTTTGAACCCGCACGATAAGAGCGCTTTTGACAATATACACCCGACCGACTATAGCGTTGCATGCTACTGGGTATTTTACACTGTTTGGTGATTTCCCGAAAATCTATTAATAAGAATCCCAAAAATATTCGTATTGTTAATATGATTTATTGAATTCTTTTTATTTAAGGTATAATACACACTTTCCTGTCACTGCCAATATTCAATTTACTCAACAAATTCATATACAGCGTATATCTCCTGCATTTGATGATTGTGAACTATATAATGTTTACCAGAAGGACACCGACATATTTTAGTATGTTTGACTTGGTGAGTATACAGTATACACTAGTATTCATAAATCTACGTCTCCTGTTCTTTTTAGACTTTAAACTTTCATCTTATTCGACAAAAGTATAGTTCTTGACATGCAATAAAGCCATAAAAGTATCAGCCGAGATAGGGTCGTACTTATTTTGTTGGCGAATAATAAATTATTACCTGAAAACTCTATAAGACTTTTGGGTGATTCTTATTATAAATACTTTATGTTTATTCCGGCTCTGCCACGGTAAATACGAAAAGTTTTATGGTTTTATTGCATCTCAAGCCTAATTAAAGTCAATTCAGGTTCTTAGGACTATACTATATATTACAATCTAATAGAATAATATAAAATATGGATATAATTAGGACACATAAATATACATACACACATACAAGTGAAGCTAATATAATTCATTTAGCTGATTTATTTTACTTTTTTGATTCATATTCATAGCTTCTCTTAGTATACAGTGCGTCCATAAAGTAACGCATAAATTCATTATTAGCTA
>CAJUYG010000060.1:305477-343325 GCA_910591675.1 Galerucella calmariensis | reverse complement strand
GGTCGTACGGACTTGGTGGTGAAAATAATGGAAATCTTAATGCTGAACGTTACATATTGGATATTCTTGAGGAACATGTTGTGCCGTTTGCCCCTCATATCGGTGAAAATTTTTTATTAATGCAAGATAATGCTCGACCTCACACAGCCCGAATAGTAAGAGATTATTTATTGGAAGTTGGCATTGAAACTATGATTTGGCCTGCCCGAAGTCCCGATCTTAATCCAATAGAGCATCTTTGGGATATACTCGGAAGGCAATTACAAGCTCATCCCAACCAGCCTAACAACTTGGAAGATGTGGGGCGACTCCTGGTTGAAATATGGAATGAACTGGATCAAAACAGTATTCGAAATCTTATTTTAAGCATGAATCGCCGATGCCAGGCCACGATTAGAAACAGAGGTGGAAATACCCGATATTAAGACTCTAAAAAATCTTTCTTTAAAGAATTAAAATTTCCGTTTTTGGTTCTTTTTTCTTTTGTGTTAGTTTTGCTATGCTAAATTTTAGGGTTACATTTTTAGAAAATGATTCTTTTGTTAACAATTTAATAAGGTCTATAGAAATATAATGTTTGATTTTTAATTAAATTTTTTAAATAAAATAATTACAAATTTGTTAGTGGTGCGTTAATTTTTTGGAGCAGTTTATGTTTCTTGTTTTTTAACGCAATTAGCTAGCCTAATGAACAGTGCCGTAATGCCCGCGGCGGATGTTAAAAATCAACGCTCGGCTCGGATTTTCTTCAGTTTGTCCCAGTGCACAGCAGCACAGCACCAAGGGAGCTGATCTCACAAATATGATCATTAGTACTTTGAGAACTTTGGGATTAGATCTGAAACATTTACGGGGACAAGGGTATGATGGTGCAGCAAACATGCGAGGAGTTTTTAGAGGCGTTCAGGCACTTTTAATGATGAAGTATCCAAAAGCATTGTATACTCATTGCTTTGCTCATTGTCTTAATTTATGTATCAATGATGCTTCGAAAATACAGCAAATCAGAAATGCTTTGGGGACAATACAAGAAGTAAGTGCGCGTTTTCGTATGTCAGCCAAACGATCATATTACGACAGGAGTTGGAATCCAAATCCTTCTCTAGTTTGAAGAAATTTTGTGAGACACGATGGGTGTCAAGACACGAATCGATTTCAATATTTGTTGATGGCTCTGGAAGAACTCATGTCTGAAGAACATGACACAGCTGCTAATCAGGTACACAAATCAATTTGCAGCTTTCCATTTTTAGACACTATATATTCTTGGAATAACTTATTTTATTTCAAAATCTCTTCAGACTGAAAACATGGATATAATGACAGCTATGAATTCCGTAGAATCGACTACTGAAAAACTACATGCTATAAGAGATGAAGAGACGTTTGCTGTGATGTTTGAACGAGCATGTGAATAGGCAAATCAAGTTGGTGTGTCCCCAACTGTACCAAGGATAGTTGGTACCCAACGGCATCGAAATAATTCCGAGGTACGCAATGGCGATTGCAATTCTTATTACAGGCAGTCCATTTTTTATCCGTATTTGGACGACTTGCTTTCATCCTTCAATGAGAGGTTTAAGTCCAACTCAAACATCCTGACTTCGCTCACGTTTTTATTGCCTTGTAAAGTATGTAACTCAACTTTTAATGATGTGAGACCAGCCATCGATTTTCACAAAGAAGATTTGTGTGGAGACGTCTACCCAGCAATACTAGAAGCAGAGTTTGACTTCTGGAAACAGAACTGGTGTAATGAAAAAGACACTCCAAATAATCCTCTAGAAGCCCTCAGGAAATGTCCTGACGATTTTTTTCCTAATATTAGAGTGTAGGAAATATTTTCCATTTTACCTGTTACTACAGCATCCGCCGAAAGAAGCTTTTCCAGTCTAAGGAGAATCAAAACATGCTCAAGAAATTCTACAAGTGAAACACGACTCAGGGTTTGGCTCTCATGAACATTCACAGGGACATAAATATTGAAGCTGAAGTTATAACAGATATGTTTGCATCCAAAAAAGAAAGACGCCTGGATTTCAAATTATGATGCCTTTTTCCCTTGATTATGTGTGGCAGTGGCATATCAATATAAATAAGGCACTCTATACCTCAGATTAATGTAAACTTGCAAACAATAACAAAAAAAGTAATAAAAATTGAATTTTTATGATCTGAAGTTTTTGTCTCACCATACCCAAGCCACTTGGTGCCCCCCCCAAGCAAAATTCCTGGCTACGGCACTGCTAATAAAAGCAGCACAAATAATTAGTACTTTGTTTTAGTATACGTTTCAATGTTGATTTTATCTACAAAAATGTGCAGACGCTTTGGACGGGGCACATTCACTCACCTAATGGATTGGTGGACAAGACCACGCCATTGTCACATTTCTGACACTTAAGTGTACTGGAGTGCGTTTCCAATTCTGATTTATCAGAGCATCTTTTACACGTACAATCGAAAAATTTACTTTCTCTTAAATATTCTCTGCGAACCAATGTTGGCCACAAAGAATATGTGTAACTGCTGTGCAACTCCTTCCCTTCGGGTACTTCTATGGCAGCTCTTACAGTCACTCTTAAACAAAATAAAAATTATCATTAGTAACTCGTTCAGGATGAATTTAAGCCATGGAAATAATTTAGTTAAAAAGTATGCAGCTCCTGGATGGCAACTTACGTAAAATCATCAGAATCTCCAGCTCTTTTACAATCAATAGCATGATGAATATTCGAAATACAGTTGTGGGACATAATAGCCAATTTGGGATAGAGACATCGCAAGGTGAAACCTTCTGGAGTTCTTGCTTCAAACGCGTTAATGTCTAATATTCCGCAAACTTGATGAATAAGGTCTTCAGAAAACCTGTTTAATTTACAAGGTGAACGTAGATATTCAACTATATTGTGCTGATTAAATTTCCAAATAGGTTCTTGTTTCCTGATCTCTGTATGAGCTTCCATGTATTGTATTTCTTCCTCCCAACGCTTGGGGTTTTTCTCTTTTGCCAAAAGTACCCTAAAAACGTTTAGAACATTGCTTCGTCGACTTCATTGGTATAGATTCTATTTATATCACTTATAGAGATCTACTATATTTTAAATGCTAAAATTTACCTAAGTGGTGTAATACATTCATACTGTAAGCATGCTTCTGATGGATCGCTAACCGATTGGAACTTTACACGTGCTTCGCTAAATACATCACATTCAAAATCTCGGTGAGCCTTTTTATTTTCACATTCGGTGGAACAAACCGGCCAAGAACATTTTGAACATAAATTCGTGCCGTCTATGAATGTGTAACAACCCAAACAGACACAGGGACTATCTAAAAATTCAAAAATATGGAATTAATTCAATACCATTTTGGTAGGAGTCTAATTAATATATCTTTAATAATGTATCAAGTTTAATTAACCTAACCTAACATTTTTTTTTGTTAGCACAATCCCATTTATTATAGTAGATTTTGGTACATTCGTAATGAACAACGTAACACTTAAAACTATTAACTTAAAGGTGCGACTTCTTGCCTTCTTGCTCATAGAAGAGAACATATGCTTCCCCACTGACCTAAGATTCCGACGATATTAATGACACCCTTGAATCATTATATTCGTGCCACTGTCCCGTGTAGGGATGTCGGCAATATGCCGTGTAGTGACCTCTGTAAGTGGTTCCACTGTGATTTGATATAGAGTAGAGGTTGTACCTACAGGGTGCCACATTATCAGCCGCGTAATGGCTCATATCAAGCCCTTCTATTGGAAAATCTATTGCAACATTAAGTTTTCTCCTCAATCTTTTTGTTGGCGAAAAGCGCTTCAGGTGGATAACCAATATTTTCGAAAATTTATGAATTGAGAATGATTTAGTGCATCGTCTTCGTTCCCTACATTTCGAACATGTTGGTTTCTCATCACCGTTAAGTGTTTCCTCTCTTGTAAATGAATCCAAACATTGTGAAAGTCGTAACTGACCTATACCTTGGGGTATGGGAAGGGATAAATCCCAAAAGGCATCGAAGGAAACTGAACAGTGACCACAGTGTGTACATTTGAGTGTTGATTTTAATTGACCGAGAAATTTATCTACAATCTTGGAGTTATTCATTCTCGGATATCTTAACCAAAATTCTTGCACTTTCTCACTATCACTGAGTTTTTCATCAATTTCTGTTAATATGGGCTTTGGTTTTGCATGTACCCTGTTGACATCTTCGTGAAGTCCTTCTAATAGGTAACGAAGAAACTCCTGCGCATCTTGTTGATCGTATCCCATGAACCTTGGAGCAAATCGCTGAATCTGACTTTTCAATGATACTGTATTAACCAATCTGTCTGAACCGTCTTCAGACCAAAGATCTTTAATAACTTCAGCAAATGCTTTAATTAGTGTTCCTTTCATGCTGGATATGCTTGTGTTAATATCTCTTATGTATGCGTCTTTCTTTGAATATTCTAATAGCCACCTTGTGTTTGATAGGCATTGGATAACACTATTCATGAAACATGTATTACCAATATTTTTGAGACCATTGAGACCCAAATATTTTTGGGAAAGACCCTCCAATTATAGGTCCAAATCGCTCGGCTTGGCATCTACAATTTCTGTTTAATAGAATAGGGAACTCTCCAATTTGTTTTTAATCAAAAATAACTTGGTAAACATAATTTGAAGTACCGAGCAATTCAAAATTATTATAAACGTCTTCCAAAGAGTTGCAAACCGGCAAATGGTATGATTTTAACCAGTTGTAGATCATTTTGTTCTTTCGTAAAAGGTTTTGCTATATTCCTGTTTTGTTACCGTTAGTTCTTTGTGGGTACTACCAATACTGATACTGATTTACAGATTTATAGACAAACAGAGCTAAGAGCTAATAAAAATCCCAAACTTTTTGAAACTACTCGAAATGGTAAAATACTGATGATTTTACTTTAAACTTTTGCATTTATATAAATTTTTTCCATATTGTGTTTACTTTTATGGAATCCTCAATTCTGAAAGTCAACTTAATCTCAAACTAGTTTGAAATTGTGAAGCTATTAAGATTCACGGAAATATTATACCTTGTTTGGGTCCGTAAGCAAAGGGCTTTTCTGAGAAAATAACATCTCCGGCTTTTAAATTTTGTCTGGCCACAGCATATCTTCCAATTTTATCATTTTGTTGAATATCAAACAAATCCTGTAAATTAATGAATCCGTCGTAAAATCATGGTTACATTATTTTTATATCGAGTGTTTTAAATAATAGTTAATAGTTTTACCATAATAATTAATTCAAATCCAGTAAAATAAAGTAAAACATGTTTCAATTCAAATCGGGCTTTTTGAATGGATTTTTTACAATCAACTGTAAAAAGACCTGAAATTTAATTAAGTAACAATAGTACATTGTTTACCGGGTAGGAAAAGCTCAACATTCCTGGACGACTGTGAAGATTGCTAAGTCGAGGCGCAAGCCGAGACTTAGCAACACAGAGTCCAGGAATGTGGCTTTTCCTACGAGGTAAACATACTATTTTTCCGCAAATCGTTTAAAATTCGACAGATATTGATTGATTTAAAAAAAACGCGATAATTTTATTCCCAAATAAATGGTGCTTTGAAATTCCTAATAAAATTACTTGGGTTACTATGGAAACGTATTGAGGTTGAATTGTCAAACTTGACGCTTATAAATTTAATTGCTGGTGTTCTCGAAAGTAAAATGATAAGTGATGATGAAATTTCCATTCCTGGGACTCCTCCAGAGCTGGTTGAGGCAGTGAATACTGCTTCATTAGAATTATTGCCAAAGAAATCAAGAGAAAAGTACGAAAATGCATACAGACGTTTTATGGATTATCGCATGAGTAAAAATACGAGTTCTTTCTCAGAAAATGTTGTAATGGCATACTTCCTAGACCTTTGTTTAAAGATGAAATCTTCAACATTATGGGCCAATTATTCAATGCTGAAGTCAACCCTTACACTTAAACACAATGTAGATATATCTACATACTCAAAACTTCGTTCTTTATTGAAACGGCAAGCTCAATCCAGGAAGCTCCAGATAAAGAAAATTTAATGATTAAGGTAATTTACAAGGTTTTAATTTCTATTTAGATTATAGCTTTATTTATTTTTTAGGTGGCTGTAATATTTGGTATTTCTGGGGCCTGTAGAATGGATGAGTTAGTCCGAATGACTGTACACGATATAGAAGACTTAGAATCTAAGCTTTTAATCAGCATACCTGATTCGAAAACCAACAAACCAAGATCATATGTAATTAATCAGATCTACTTGAATGTTTATCGAAAGTATGTTTCGTTAAGACCAGAAAATATGAACAGTGACCGATTTTTCTTTAAATATCAAAGCGGAAAGGATTGTAGACAAGTGGTAGGAATTCATCAATTTAGAAAAATGCCCAAAATAGTTGCTACTTATTTGAACTTGGTAAATCCGACAGAATATACTGGTCACTGCTTTCGTCGGTCTTCTGCAACAATATTGGTTGACTCTGGTGCCGACATAACTAGTTTAAAGAGGCATGGCGGATGGAAGTCATCAAACGTTGCTGAAGGATATATCGAAGAATCGCTTAACAATAAGGTTGAGGTGGCAAATAAAATTTTCACAGTACAAAATATTCAACAAAATGACCCTACCACCCTGCATGTTGTCCAAAATGTTTCTCATAGTTCTAAGAGTGTTCCTCCAATGTTCAATAATTGTACTAACTGTCAAATTACTGTAAATATAACAAATTGATCTTAAAAATGTATTCAGCAATGACTTGATGTTTTCAAAATATAGGTAAATTAATTCCTTATAAGCAATGTGTTTTCAATCATTTATGTAGAACACTAACAACTGTACGGAAATATCATTTCCTTACAGTAAGGAAATGACATTTCCTTACAGTAAGGAAGTCCTGACTTTTTCTTCAAGAAATTTTGACAGGAATGTCAAAATTTCCTAGCGATTTGCGGAAAAATATATTTCCGTTATGTTTCAAAGTAATGTTATAACACTCACTGTCTCACTCATATCACACTTCAAATTGACAGAAACAATTTTATTACTTAATTCACTTTTTCACTATAATAAACCAACAAGTGGTAACGAATTTTATGTATTACTGAGAGCAAACTTGGCAATCAATCAAAATGTACTGAATTATATATAGAAAACATCCGTTCATCCATTTTCTAAACACACTCCAGACTTTTCTCGAGTCGTAAATCTACGTAGCTTGCCAATAAAAAAAACTACTTCCGTTAGCTACGTTAAATTATAATTTCATGGAGTTTAATTTTTCTTGCCTAGCCCTTACGGTTAGTGGCAAATTAAGCAAGCCAAACACCTGAAAATTCGATATTTTTAGTTTCGTAAAACAATGGCGATATATTATTCATTACCACCCCGCGACACGACAATTTCATAAATGTGGTTGTTAGTGGTCAGAGGTCGTGGTTATATTAAAAATGCAAACTCAGACGGACTACAGCGACATATAACGACAACAGAAACACAAAAGCTAAACTCAGACTTACCACAGCGACAGATGACGACCTCTGACCACTAACAACCACAAGTTGTCGTGTCGCTTCGCTGTGGTCCGTCTGAGTTAAGCCTTAGGGAAGCGGACCGTTATAGGCTTGCTCAGCCTCTTTAGCCTACATTGTATTATAGGCCATACACACTACGGTCTACCGGAGAGGACTACCTTCGCAGATATGCCTGTGCAGTACAATCGGACGTCGGACGTGTCTCCGGTGTACCAGAGCTAGCTGTCACTTTCAAGGTTATTTATTTTTGTCCCTTCAACGTCGAAAGACTTTTGGCGGGCTTCACTTCTTCTGTATCTGTATCTGCGTTTCCTCAGTTGACAGTGGCCAGTCAGAAATCCTACTGTTAAACGTAGGTTCTTCCTGGTCATCGTCAAATATTTCTTCGGTGCCAGCTTCCCAGGGTCGCTCAGGGTGATCCTAGCAAGACTGCATCCTTTGATTCCATCCCATCTCTTAAGGGATTGAGCATGGGTGTAACGTTTGGCTAGTTCCGCAATTGTCGAAGTCGTTAGGCCGTAGGTGTCACTGGGTCCTAAAATGTTTAGTCCAGCCGTTTCCCTTGCTAAATAATCGGCAATGCAATTACCTTTGCTCCTGTCGTGCCCTTTAAGCCACCTCAGGATAATATTGTTATATGCCGAGGCGTTAGCTAAATCTTGGTGGCACTCTAGTACTAGCCCCCATATAACACGTTGTCTGTTCAAGGCTAATAGGGCTTGTCTACCATAGTAGTACAGATTGTTGTGTTTTTGCCAGAAATTCCTTTTCTGGTTAGTTCTTCACTTTTTATTCTTGTGTGTATTCGTTCTGCTTTGACCGTACATAGACAATTAATAGTAGGTTAACTCGACTTTCATGTAGCACTGATAAGGACTTGCTGATAAACGGTGGTTAAAACACACGTGTATCTTATACATAAAATTCTATAGGTTCAAGAGAGAACAAAATACTTCCCCAACCATGAAACACCCACCTCTCCGTTGATAGTCTCCGTTATGGGGAGAAATTCGAAGTGCCGAAATTTTTGTGTCCGGCCTATAGGGTAGGAGAGAATGGGAAAGAATGTCACGTTTGTTCTTGAATTTTCCGGAAGCATTTCGTTGTAGACGGGAATGCTGATAACAGATGCGCATGCGTTTTTTTAAAGATGGGTAGTAAGATATGCATGGTTATGTATTGTATGCCGTAGGATGACCTGGTGGATTTATAGAAATTTTAAATTGAAATGCTAGTTGAACACAGAAATGAGGGTGTCGCAGGTGTTGAGTACCAGTTACAGTTGTGTGTACTATTGCAACACACTGTATAAGGAATAGAGAACACAATGAAAAACAAAATTTCAACAAATATAATTTAATTCAATATAGAAGTAATAATTCTTAAGCCTACGTTTTTACATTCGTTCAATACTTAATTGGTTTGACAAAAGTTTCAATTCATATATAATAAAAAATATTAATTTAATCATCAAATAAAGTGGAGCACAAATTAAAACTTTTGTTTACAGCATCATAATATATATAAAATCTTAAAACTACTACCGGTACAATAAATATGAATAATAATAATAATATTAATATATATATAGAAAAATATTTTATGCCTATAAAATATCACAATCATTTAGTGTAAAAAAATTTATAAATAATAACAAAATAAGTAAAAAACGCCAGACAAACATAACTGTCAATAAACAAATCAGACAAACATTATTTATTTAAAACACTCAATATTGATGTTTAAATAAATAATTGACAAGAATTCTTAACAATTTAATTTATTGCGATAATTTAAAATATAAAGTCTTTTTACTTTAAGAGCTTCATTTATTATAGGTCATAGGATGACGTCATAATATAACCACAATTCTTCAGATACAAATAAGTTAGATATACGGAAGATATACATGTAAGTGTAATGGTGCATGTAATATGTACCAATACATTTAGTTTTTGTAACCAACCAAAAAAAAAAGAAGATATGGATCAACATTCTAATGACGTCAAAATGTAACAACAGCATATATTTTACAAAAAATACTTGACCATGACCTTTCGAACATTTTTATACGTTTAAATTAAAAAATGACTAAACACAAAAAAACATTTGTTTAGGTAGCTACTAGTAATATATAGAAATTTGAATAAATAAATATAAATATTATAAATTTTGTTGTGTAAAAAACATTCAAAGTATATAAACAATTATTAGATAATTCACAAACTCCATTATAGACCATATCTACACAGTCATTAATTGTCATATATGAATGGTGTAGACCTAGGACCACTTGTATAAGCTGTAGTTATCATTAGATCAAATTTTACCGATTGGTTATGTCTTAAGGTTTGTTTTCATGACACTTGTAGGCTTTAGGCTTCATTATTTTGAATGGAAGCCGTGAAAACGAGCGCTAAGACGCAGCAGTCTGTCAAATTTGATTTATTGATAACTGCAGCTGATAAAATTGGCTCTTATCCTATAAAAAAGTTTGTTGATAACCTATTTTCAACAATAAGATCAAAAATATATATATATTTTATAATACAAAATCACATTTTTAAAGCGACATCATAAATTCACTAGCTTTTAAAGCCTAAAATACGTTAACGTATCTATAGGTACAAATAATTATCAAAAACTTATATAAAGCTTACATTTATAAAAAAAATTAATTAACGTCACCGCAAAGGGATCATTTTACTTCCACAAATCTAAATCGTCAAAAATTGCAACAAAATATATATTGACGCATCCCCATGAAACATCAGACAACTACGCCATTGCCAAAGCATTCAAAATCTCTCATTCTATTTGAATTTTAATTTAGCGATTAAAAAATGAATGTAATTAGATGGAACTAGAGTAAAAAGAGCTGCAAACAAAACAGTGGTCTTATACAAAACAGCAGATATATTATTTTGCAATTTTTGAATACTATAAAGATTTTGGAAGAAAGCCCTATTTTTCAATTTTAAACAACGCACTGATGCTTATTACAATAATAACGACTTTGAGCACCCTATTCTTATATCTCAATTAATCTATACGTTACCACTTTGCTTCGTTAGTTGTAGGATAATTTGTAGGTTTTGTCGGTGAATTTTTTCTTTCGGCACCTGGAGCCGCCAAAAAAGAGTTGGACCTTTTGTTTAGTTCTGAAATAAAATAGTTATATCACAAAATAAACTAGTAACTAAAGATTAAAGAACATGTGAATAAGTTTATAAATTACTATTTTTCTAAAAATCAAAAATATCAATACTCCCAACTGGAAAACTTTGACCTCAATACCAACTGCAACGGCAAGACGTCTTGCACATGTTGTGCGTGTGTGAATTTTATTTATAATCTAGACATAGTAGATCATCCACCGAAGGATTTTTTCAAATTGCTCAATTTAAAGAAGTTAGAAGGGTTTTAAATTCATAATATTTATAAGATGCGATATAGGGATTCCTGTACAAATTACTGTACATTTATAGATCTAAAAGCAGCCTTGTGACCATTGTGGAAGGGTGGGAAATTGGCTCTGAAATTCAGGAAAATCCGTTTTCCCGCGATATCTGCCGAGATTTGACCACTGGAGAATTTTTGTTCAGGCGAAAAATTAAGAACAGTTCCTTACCCACAAAATTGATCCTTAGCATTTTTTCGAAAAATTGGATAGTTTTTGAGATAAATGGCTCGAACGCCGACCCAAAACTGAGCTCCAGGCCGGCTTATAGAGAGCACGCTCTGAGGGCATGACGTCCCTAAGTAAATTACTAATTTTTTAATAACTCGCGTGAAAATCAATATTTTTTAATGAATCAAAGTGCGGGTGGAAGAAGGGATCTGTGGCTACTAAGGCGTGTTTTTATCCACTCAATTCGTGCTCCTGGGTCATTGGAAAACCAGGCCAAAATTCGTCTTTGCTAGATTTTTTAATGCTTCCATGCTTCCAATGCTACCAATAATTCGCCCGTATTTTTTTGAATAATGTGTTTTCCAAGAGGCAATTTTTGTGGATTTCTGGAGTTTTCCCGAGCGCTCTGGTTTATCGGGAATTTCTCGATGATTAACTGTCGAACCCGCTTATAATTGATTTTGGGAGAAAGGTTAGAATATCCTCTTGCCGATGGTATAATTTTTTTTGGCCCAGACCCCTGGGTTCTCAGGACAATCTGGGAAATTTCCAGTTTTCTGAGGGAAGACAGCTATTCTTCTGAATTTTTCGAACAGTTTTTTCTCGTTACTGTAAAATTCTTCCCGGTCAAGTATCATACCCAATGAAAGGTCACATTCTGAACTTTCCTTTGATATGTGTATCAAGTATTTTATTTGATGCATTAGAAAGAAATTTGTCTCTAAATTTGTTGTAATGGATGCCCCATTTTATTCTCGCACGCCGCCACTCCACCCATCTATAGTGGGGAACAAGGCGCAAATGATGTATCCAGCCTGCGATATATAAATGAAGAAGAAGAAAACCCGAGTGAGTGGTGATTAAATGATAGATAATTGTTCATATCGTTGTTATACATGTCTAATTTTTCATATATTTCTCAAGAATAAAATGTATTTTCAAAAAAAGTGCAATCATATTTTATTGTAAAAATTTGCGATTTTTTGCAAATTTGTAAAAATGTGCAATTTATTATCGAGCATCATTGCGGACGCTTGAATCTCCCAAGAAATTCTGGTTCTCGCCAGGCAAACCTGGGTTTCCCGCTACATACGGAAAATTATTTTCGCAATTTTAGCGTCTACTTTCAATCCTTTTCGCACAGAATCATTCCTAGGATTGGTCTGTCCAATAAAAGCAGGCCAGGGTTTCAATTAAATAAAGCGATAACTTTTTCGACCCCGAGAGTGGGTAAGAGATCGATCATTTTCATGTTTCTTTCCATTTCCTAAATTATTTCGCGGTTGCGAAAATTCAAGGTGGCGCCATCTACCGTAGATGCCTAGAGGCATAAACATAGAAATTGGTGTATATTCAGGGTCCCTCATCCCAGATTTTGGGCTAGAAGCGTCAGTTTTCAAGTTTCAGAAAACTGCGAACTTTTCAACCACCATTTTTTCAAAAAATATTGGTGTAACGAAAAAAATCGTGGGGACAACTTTTGTAGGTAATGAACTGCTCTTCATTTTTTGTCTAAACAAAAATTCTCTAGGGATCGTAGTTCGGGAGATATCGGCGGAAAACAGATTTTCGGGATCTCTAGAGCCATTTTCCGACCCTCTCACAAATTTCAGGCAACTGACATTTTGGGGTTTCAATGTACCTACCTGCAAATTAAAAAAAAATAATTTTCTTGCTGGACCAGATGCCCATGTTGACGGTATTTTTCGCCTTCATCATCAGAAGAATTCAAAATGTATAAGGGAATAAAACAAGGAGGCAGTTTAAGCCCATTACTGTTTATAATACTCTATGCAGATGATGTGGTCTTAGTAGCGAATACTAAGAACAAAATGCAGAAACTAGTGAATATTTGGACTAAAGGAATAGAGAACATGAAGATGAACATGAAGAAAACAAAAGTGATGATAATAAATGAGGAACAACTAGGTATTCAAAATAATAAAGATATTAAATGCAAAAACCAGACGCTAGAAAGAGTAACAGCATTTGAATATTTGGGAAGTATGGTAACAGAAGATGGAAAAATAGATGCAGAAATAACAAAGAGAGCAAATAAATCAACAAAAATATACTACTCTCTAAATAAAACAATTCTTGGACATGAAGATATAGACTTGGAAGTGGAAATGAAAATTCATAATATGATAACAGTTGCTACAATATTATATGCAAGTGAAAATTGAACTGTGCGAAAAAAGGTCGAAACTAGAATAAACCCCATAGAAATGAAACATCTAAGAAACATTGCAGGGAAAACTAAATGGGATAGGATTAGAAATGACGTCATTAGAGAGACAACTAAGCAGGAACTGATAACTGGTCAAATAAAAAAGAGACAACTTAGCTGGTATGGTCATGTGGTAAGAATGGAACCAAATAGGTTAACTAAGAAAATAATGGAGATTGGGAAACCGATCAAAAAATCAAAGGGGTAGGCCTAGAAGGAAATGGTTAGACCAAATACAAAGAGATAGGTTTAGAAAGAGGGAAGACCATACCAGAAATGAAAAATCTTGCAAGAGACAGAAAGACATGGAAGAAATGGGTACAGGACATGGAATCCTCATCCGACGCCTGAAAGGGCAAAAGGATCTAGAAAAGAAGAAGAAGTACAAAACTGTCAAACGCTATTCAACTTTTTCACCAAATAGCGTTCATAAAAAATAATAACAGATTTGGAAAGGTCGTTGACGTTCAAATGTACTTTTGATTTTCTTAATTTCGCTCTGGTTAATAAAAAATGGGATAGCTATGTTTAAAAAAGTCGACCTCCATTTTCATACCACTTTCGAATACTTTCAACCTCGTAGGAGATAGCCAGACGGATAGAAGCCGGGAAATTTGAAAGTTAAACGTTTTATGAACGCTATTTGGTAAAAAAGTTAGCTCGCGTTTGACAGTTTTGTACAGGAATCCCTATGTCGCATTTTATGAGTCCATAAGTTGGAAACCGATTAAGATATCGAGAGGCGGTTTTGACTGAACGGCTCCAGGAATTAGGAAATTTTCTTTCACGCTGTTGCCAATTTTGTATTTTTTTTTTAGACTACAGGAAAAAACTTGGGTTTTTCGGAGATCAATAACTTAGACATTTTAAATAAAGCACCCTGTATGTTTTTGTGCCGTTGGATAGGCTGAAGCTTCTACTTTTCAAAAATATATGGTAACAATTGTTTTTAAGGAGCAGATTATCTTTAAAAGAAAGACTACAATTCGTTGACTACAGTAATTCCGTACATTTTTGTCAGCGCATAACTTCTGAACTAGTCATGACATCGAAAAGCTAAACGGCTTCAGGAGTTGGAAATTTTTTTCACGCTATTGCCAATTTAGTATTTTTTCCCTAGACTCCAGAAAAAAACTCTGGTTGTTGGACATCATTATATGGATTAAGTTATTGTTGTTGAAAACAGGTTCAACAGAACAATTTATTAAAAACAAAATACAAAAAATAAGTACAAAATTATATGTAGGTATGTACTCAATTAACCTACATAAATTCTTTAATACAAAAGTTGTAGAATATGCCCACCATTCGTGTCAATACATTTATGCAAGCGTAGTTGAAGATTTAAAAAACAGTCTCTCAACATTTGTGGTTGAATATTTTCTATTACGTTTCTTATGTTTACGATGTCATGAAGTTATGCACTGACAAAAATGTACGGAATTACTGTAATCAACGAATTGCAGTTTATCTTTTAAGGATAATCTGCTCCTTAAGAACACCTTAAATTGCTATAAAACCATATATTTTAAAATTAAATTATTGATCTCCAAAAAGCCCTAATATTTTTTCCTGTAGTCTAGGGAAAAAATACAAAATTGGCAACAGCGTGAAAAAAAAATCTTAATTCCTGAAGCCGTTCAGTGAAAACCGCCTCTCGATATCTTAATCGGTTTCCAAGCTATGGGCTCATAAAATGTGTCGGAATTCAAATGATCACCCCGTATTTAAAATAATTATAAATCTCACCTGTTATAGCTAGCATTATTTTCCTTCGAGCTCCAAACGGGGTGATGCCGATTTCAACAAGGTCTTCGTCAATCAAAGTAGAAAATATCGTCAAATCAATTTCGTGTGTTGTAAATATACCAATATATCTCTCCAGTCCTAACGAAGTCAACAATGCTGGTAAATCAGGCCAATCGGAGGTAATTAAATTGTTCAAAATATGACTTGGTGTGTGATCCAATATATTACTAGTGTTGAATGAAGCACCACTGCTGCTATAGCTATCACCGCCGCGTTTTGGAGGCGTGCTCCAGACATCATCTTCTTTCTTGTGTTTTAAACTGTCTGAAAATGGAATGGGGCTTGTGTGGCTGATATAATAACCGGACCAGGAGTTATTCGGTTGTCTGGACGCTCCAGCTACGTTCTTGTTTTGCATTATTCTGAATCCCATCATTCTTTTGCTTTCTAAATCCATAGGTACTAAGTTGTTTTTATCCTGACGTTTATCCACTGACGTGCCGTGATATCCAGGAGAGAAATTCATCTCGGATAACACTGATGATAATTCTGTAAATAAATAAAGTATTTCTCAATTTATCCTGCCAATAGTCTAGGGGGTCCAAGAGCTCTAGGCTTCTGTAATCTGATCAGGCTATAAGATGAGCTGTTCCAGATATTCCACAGTTAGTCCAGTCGGGTTAGCATTAAAGGTAAGAGCAGTAGGCGAGATTTTTTATGGAATCCCTCAAAAATATCATGGTTAATGATAATCAATTGCAACCACCGGTTTTTAAGCTGTGCTAATTGCACAATAACAGTTTACAGCCAAAACGACTAAAAATGGGCCTGTTTTTCGACACGTTTTCGAATTTTACTCGAAAATTATTAAGTTTATCGTGCATATGTATGGGAACAAAGTTATAAAGCGTTAAATTTGCTATGAAATTAAGTGATTCAAAATGTAAAAATTCCTATCCCTGCAGCCACAGCGGATGAATAAGTAAAAAAAATTGAAAAAACAGCTGTTTTTCAGACGCAAGATACTAATGCAATTTATGAAGCAATGTAAATCATTATTTGTCTCATAATACGTTACTTATTCACAAACTGAATGCAGCAAACGCGGTTTCGATATCTTATTCAGTTCCTGAGTAATCTAATTGTTAATAAACATTAAGTAAAAGAAATAGACATTGTTAGAATAAAGTCATATGTCACAAAAAATTGTTTCAACTTACAATAATGTTTTTACACATACTAGAAGGCTACAGCTATCATATGCAATGATTTAATCAACAATTTTTTCGGTTTTACTGACTCAGACGTTAGTTTGAAAAAGTGGTTAAAATTTTACCTTAGTAACAATTATTATTTTTTATTTCAATTGAAATCTGAAAAAACCCACTTAGGACTTGGAAAAACACAACTTTTGGCGTTTTGAAAGTTCAAGTCGTACCATTTAATCCCGAGTTATTGAATCCCAAACTTGATCAACGATTCTCGGCAAACGATCAACAAGCTAACGAAAATCGTTATTTTCCTAACAAGTGCGGAAAGTGATACTTTCCCGCACGCGACCACAGTTGACCCGAACGACGCGGAGCGGAGTTCGGGCAAGCGGTCAAGGGCGGGAAAGACACTTCACGCATGAGTTAGGAACATTATTTTTTCTACGACCGTATATACAAAAAAGTGTACCAACCCATTTTTTAAAAATTATTTTCTTTCAACATACATATACAAAACTTCAACCAAAAACTATAAATTATTATAGATATTAATATTAAAAACACAATTTGTTGTATTCTGTGAATCACTTAAAATTGCCGGTCCAGTGGAGTTATTTGGTGTTAACTGGTAAGTAAATGACGTCGATGAGGATGGCATCGGCTGCGGGTCACATAAAGATGACGATGAGGGTGACGGCAATGGTTTTAAGTCATTTATTGATGAAAGAATTTTACTTGATATATTTTTCTTATATCTGTCAAATGCCATACTTGTCATATGAACATTTTTCGAAATATTAGACTGTTAAAACATCGTGGTACATCCAGTTTATACTCACCATTTCTTTGATTCTGGAAATCTCCATATTGCTTGTGGAATGGTGGAGTAGAATTTCTTGGACTTGAAGCCGTAGAGAGCGAAGAGTTATTACTTGAAATGGTAGAGTAACCGTTGATTTCGTTAGCTTGCTCAAGTACCAAAGAACTTGCTGTGAACTGCGACTGGTTCATGGAGTGGTACCTAAAATTTTATTGACAACTTAGCTAGGTTAATTTCATTTATTCATAAAAATTCGTATATGCTATTCATACTTTTAATCCAGTCAATGAGGTAAATTGTAGACAAATTAATTAGAAAATAATGGTAGTCACACTTGAAGTGAATTGAACTTTGTTAAGGAGAGTGTGTCAAATCCGATAATACAACTTTAAAAGTGTTGACCTTAGAAGGGGAGGGGGTCAAAAAGAAACCAAAATAAACCTTTTAATAAAGAACATTGAGTTGGCACAAATTACTAACAATTTGAGACACATAAGAAAAAAAATTATGGACAAATAAACTATTTTTAGGATTTTTTTTTGGCAAACAATGGTTTCCATTTAGCAGTGTTTGAAAAAATAATCCTGTTGTTAAAACTGATACATATTATTATATATTCCCCAACTGATTAACTTTTCAAAGAAATTCGTTACGGAATTAAGCAACAAGAAGGGATGGGATCCAAATACCATTACCGGACTTGGAAAGAATGCCATTCAATGGTACACAGACGGCTCAAAAGCAATAGAAGGAACTGGGATAGGAGTGTTCGGGCCAGGAACCAAACACACTGAAAGCTTGGGAAAAACCCCAAATATCTTTCAAGCAGAAATCCACGCCATAAGAAAGTGCGCCCAGTTCAATATTGATAAAGGATACAGAAGACAAAGGATTATCATAATGTCGGATAGTCATGCATCCATTAAAGTACTTAGGTCAGTTTCAAAATGGTGTGGAAATGCCTAGACAAACTCAATAAACTAGGCTAGAACAATATAAGGTCTGTTCCAACCGCAGTCAGAAACTGTAAGAAACGATCAGAGAATAACTGGTCACGGCAAACAACGAGTTTACGTTCGCGTAATTCCTATCACTGATTGCGATGGTCGACTATTCTCTGATCGTATCTTACAGTTTCTGACTGCGGTTGGAACAGACCTAACATCACCTAACTATGGATTCCAGGAAACACTGGAATAGAAGGAAATGAAATAGCAGATGAACTAGCAATGAGGGAGACTGAAATACCTTTCTGGGGACCTGAACTCTTTTGCGGAATCAACCCCAATGTAATATTGGAAGAAATAGGTGAAGCCGAGAATAAGAGAAGATCTGACCATTGGAGAGATCTAGTAGGGCTGATACAATTAAATACTCTTCTGGGTAACTACAACCTGTTGAGATCAAATGAATGCATAAGTCAAAGTAAAACTGCGCTAAGAGTTTTAACAGGGAACCTAACGGGACATTGTCGCCTGAATGGGCACCTGAAAAAGCTCAAAATAGTGGAGGAAGAAGAATGCAGATTTTGTGGCATGGAAAAAGAAATCTCCATTCACATACTTTCCAACTGCACAGCACTTCAGAATCCTAGAGCACAGCACCTGGGAGATTACTGGATAGAAGAGGAACATTTACCTAAGTTGAAGCCTGCAGACATCCTAAAATTCCTCCGGGATATAGGACAAAAGGAGCTACTAGTTTCCGAGACTATCCTCACAAACTAAGTAGAAGTAAGGGGGCACAATAGATCTTTTAGGTCTCAGTGAATGTCACCCCAAAATACATACACACATACCCCAACTGATCCTCAGTAAGCTCACACCCTATTGGAAGCTTAATGGAAAAACGGCAAAATTTTTAAAATTAGTAAAATTGTTTTGAAAAAACATTCTCCTATTTGGCCCGTTGTTGTGGAAAAAGTATTGATTTTTGAAGCATTGTTAAAAAAAATTAAATAGCTGAAATATTTGCCTGTGTTTTCCAATAAATAATAATTCTTTTTTGATATTAAAACCATAACTTCCGTGAAAATTGTGATAACTCGCAGTTTTCCATTTGTCATTTTGGTTTTTCATTTTTCCGAGGCTGGAATCGTAATCAGCGGCCAACAAAACCTTATTTCGGTGACCAGTATTTCTCCAGTTATTCAATTTGCTTAATAATTGTTTATAACTAATTATGGGCTAATTACCACGCAACTTAACTTGCATTATCGAGCAATCAACAACTTTCTTAATCATTTTGCAAAAGATTTGAAGTCGATTGTATCATTTTCGATATCATAAACTTTCTTACTCCATTGATTGTATTATTTGAATTTGGCAATATTTAATTTTATTAAATAATATCTTATTGTTATTCGTCCTTTCATAGTCTATTTTATGTGCAATAAACTTTAACAATAAATCGAATTTACCAACCAACGTTGATTAGTTTATTGCTGTAGAATTGGAAATTGCAATCGCAATCAAATCCAATAAAAAAGTGTTCTGTAGCTATGGTAACAATTTACAAGTGGGACTTTAGGTCGTTCAGGTGCGTGGGTCACCTCTCCATGCAATTAACGGATGGTACGTACATTAGCTATTGGCCAAAAGAGCATAAACAAGCAACGAAAACTATCACAAAACCAGGAAAGTGCAGAAAAATCTACGAGTGTAAAATTCCGGACCTTACTAGTTTCAAACGAAATTCGGGAACATTAAAAAAACCTGGAAAATTCAGTAGAAACTACGAAGATGACATAGAGGCTGAATATAACCGACCAGCAGACGTAATTCTCAAAATTCCAAGTCAATGCCTCAACGAATCCCGGATTAGGACTTGGTGGCATAAACTTCTTGAAGATGAGGAGTTGAATAAATACAATTTGATACACAAAAATTGCGCGACTATAATTAAAGACGGTTTAATAGAGGGGGGGTTTAGGAAATCCTTAGTGTTTGTTATGGATACGCCTTCTTCTGTAATTGAATGGATTGAAGAAAATTTAAGTGAGTATCCGCTGTTAAATTTTGGAACTTATAAATTAATTGATAAAGACTGCATATTGTGACAGTTGACAGTTGTATCATTAGTTGTTCTTTTGCTAGTTAAGCGGAAAGAAGATAGAGACAAATTAATGTAATCAAAAATGCATTAGTGTTGGTTCCATATGTGTAACGGTAAACAGGAGTACCTCAAATCCACTTAGTTATAGTGTAGGATATTTTTGTTGAATTTAAATCTCTTTCTCGGCCTCAAAAGTCTTTATACATAGCAGTTCTTAAAAATTACAAGCAATCATGTTTTTAATTGTTCGCTTTAATTTTAAAACAATTAAATTCTCAAAATTAAAGCGGAAGCGAAAAGGCAGCATACAGGCTGGAATACAATGGGAACTATCGCGAAGGAGCCAACCCCCACAGGTATAGTACATTCAATAGCCTTCTTGGTGTGCGTCATCGTTTGTGACGTATAAATATCCAAGTTTTCAGTATATGTCGTTTATTTTATTTGCTATTTTGACATATAATAGCTAATCTTAAATTTGATAAATAAAATCATCGGGATCGTATTCAGCCAAATTCGAAAAGGCTATAATAGTTATTTATGTACCAAGGGTATACACATCTGTTTATGCCTGAAGTACATACAAACTTTTATGTCTTACTATTTCGTGATTGCAATCCAATCTCAATACAAATCAGTGTTTTAAAAAATCCGTTTGAATTAATATAGACTATGAGGCCATGGGGAAAAAAGTGTCGCGATTTGAAACAGCAGCAAACCCATTCAGAACGATAGTTCATCATGCCACCATCAGTTCCAGCACTATGGCGTACATTTTCTCTTGTGCAGAAAAGCGCAGTGGAAAACTTAACATTTTATTTTCCACCTCCTAAAAATGTGATATGAAACTGTACGCCGTTTGTTACATATGAAAGTAGAACCATAGGAGATCGGTCGAGACTCCATGCCGTTCAAAAATAATCGTGAGGAAATTCTGGGAAAATTTTTTTAAACTCATTTTTACCCCCTGAAACCGAGATATGAAACTGTACGCCGTTTGTTACATTTGATATTAGAATCATAGGAGATCGGTCCAGACTCTACGACGTTCAAAAATAATCCTTCGGAAAATCTAGGAAATTTTTTAAAAACTCAAAACACAAAATACATTGACGTGTTACGAAATATTACGAAAGTAGAACAAATGCCGTAAATTTTCAGATGATATTTTTTGAGTGGGAAAATCTCGGAAAATAAAAAATTTTTCATACAACTTTTTTTGTACAGCACCACTGTTAAATATTTATTTTTATGTTGGATAATCTACAGAATCAAATGCCGTAGTACAGTTTCAAATCACCTTATCAGAGGGTAGAAAATAAGAGTTTTCAAAAATTTTCCTAGATTTTCCGAACGATTATTTTTGAACGTCGTAGAGTCTGGACCGATCTCCTATGATTCTACTTTCAAATGTAACAAACGGAGTACAGTTTCATATCACATTTTTAGGAGGTGGAAAATAAAATGTTCAGGTTTCCACTGCGCTTTTCTGCACAAGAGAAAATGTACGCCATAGTGCTGGAACTGATGGTGGCAAGATAAACTATCGTTCTGAATAGGTTCACTGCTGTTTCAAATCGCGTCACTTTTTTCCCCATGGGCTCATAGTCTAATAGGTGAATGTTGACAAAAGTAAATGCCATAATATCACAATAAATTTTATATGTGTCAAAGTTAGAAGTCAAAATAAACGAAGATTTTGGAATTCCTGACGAAATTATTGAAAAAGCAAAAAAAACAACTATAAATATGTTGCCAAAAAGTCTAAAGAAGCTTACGACATGGTTATTAAATAAGTTGAACGAAAAATTATTTCTCTTTATGCCCGCGCGGTCCATAAAGTGAACTTTATGCCCGCACGGACATTAGAAGAAGACGTAAGACACATTGCCGCTACGAAAGGTACGTCTGCATCCTATTTGGAATGTTGTAATTTCTCCCGATTGACAGGTGGCGCTTGCGCGAAATCTAAACATCAACTAATCAAATTTTTTTCAAGTCAAAGATTAGGGTTTAAGTTTGTAATACATTTAAACGATTCATTATTGTGATATTTTTACTAGGATTAATCACAGACCTGCCTTTTTTCCATTTCTTCTAACGTAATGTGTAAGAAGGACATTAACAATCGATGACGCACACCAAAAAGGTTATTATTGGGTCTATTCTGTGCACGTCTGTAAGATAATCTGTGATTTTACAGGGAAATTGCTATTCTGCGTACAACTGTATCTTACAGGAATCTTTAAAATAGTTACAGATTTGATAAATATTTTCGTGTGTATTGACTGCTGTCGTTCGTGACATAGTGAGAAATGGAATATTTTTGTACAGTTTGAGGTTGTCTCTGGTTATTTAGTTAAAGTTATAGGTTAGAAATATCGAAATTTGACGTACAGTAGTTCAAATGTCTATCTGTAATTTAGTGAGTTACATAAAACATCACAGAATCGCAAAGTTACAGATTCTGTAAAATCCCATTTACAGAACTTTCTTTAGCTACAGATTCGTAAGCTATCACGAAAAACACAGAATCGACCCATATATGAACTCTACATCACCACAAACTCACTTGAAATATTGTCTAAAATTAATGACAACCACCCATACAACAGACAAACTAGAATGTGGTGGAACCATGCGGCAAAGATGGAACGTTGGTTTGGTACATTGACAGATCTAAAGCTACATCCTCAATCAATCTGCTAGCGAAGTGGCACTTCAGCGTATTGCGAAACGGATACCCATCCTCAATCCTGTCAATTTAGTCTGCCTGAATGTTATCTATATGCGCATTTTCATTGTTATTTTAAGGTAACGAGGTAATTAAAACGTTCAACCTGTGATTATTCTTGTAAATAAAAGCAGTTACTACTTATCAAAGACAACAAATTAATATAATTACAATATTAGAAAATAATGTATGTTTGTTTACGAAGATAATATAATAAAATAGGGTTAGGGTACCTAAATAATTTTCCCCATGATTAAATGCGCATGACACAATTCGGCACGCACCGAAAAAGCTTGCAGCTTGCAAGCTTGCACTTCCAAGTCGGCGCGCATGTCAGCACGAAATTGAATTGAGGATACTTACGTTTAACCGTCATTGTCCCAGCACGCGTGCCGAAGTGCCACTTCGCCACTAAATTGATTGGGGATGGGCCTTAAGATTAATAGATGAACAAGAGCCGGAGGCTACGCTATCGACACATGTGTGCGATTGAAATCCTTAGTATGTTCCCTGACTGATCAGTTCCAGACTTGGACTGTCTTCAAAAACTTTTAACCTGACAAACTTAACTGCAATTGAAACCTTTTTTAATGAATGGAAATAAAAAGACTGAAATCGTGAGTTATGAAAAGTCATTAAAATATATTTGAAGAGCTGTTATATTCTTAAAAATAAATTGAAATAAAGCTAAAACTTTCGATTTAAATATTTTGTGATGAAATATTTATTATACTATGTGATAATTATGTTAAGTTTAGTAGATAATCAATAGACTAGTTATTTAATAAAATAAATGAGATATTTATAGGTTATGGTTATTTTTTATTTAATCGCCCCACTCGTGACGGAGTGGAATTCAATGAGACCTCTGGCGGAAAAAATTGTAACTGTCGGAACGAGTAAAATAATTCGTACTAAAACGTTACAATGAGACTGGAGGATACAAAAGGCGGCCTGGTCAAGGACGTTAAAGATGTACAACGCCAAGGGATGAGCAATATTTAAGAATTCAATCTTTGCGAAATCGTACACTTACTTTTCCGCATCTAAAAAATCAATTACTAAATGCAAGGCAAGTCAATGTTTCTACCAAAACAATAATAAGGAGACTTAAGGAGGTCGATTTAAAGCCAAGACGTCCTGCTAGAGTTCCTCGGCTTCTTTCACGCCATAAAATCGGACGGTTACAATTTGCAAGAGCACATGCTTACTGGAATGAACAACAATGGGGAAAAGTTCTTTTTACAGACGAAACAAGAATACAATTATGGAAGCCTGATGGACGTAGTCGAGTGTACAGAAGGCCAGGAGAACGTTTCGCAGAATGTAATCTTGCACATAATCTTAACTTTGGTGGTGGTTCCACTATGCTATGGGCTGGCATTTCTTTGGAGAGTCGCACGGAGCTCATTGAAGTGAATTTGAAGATGAATGCTGACTGGTACATACGCAGCATCCTTGCAGAACATGTTATACCACATGTCGGCTTTATTGGATATGATAACTTTGTGCTAATGCACGATAATGCCCGTGCCCATGCCGCAAGAACAGTTAACCAGTACATTGAGGATGTCGGGATTGCGAAGCTAGAGTGGCCACCATACAGTCCTGACGCAAATCCCATAGAACATGTATGGGACATCCTAAATATAAATATTCGAGCACGGAATCCAGCTCCTAACTCAATTGCAGAATTGAGGATTGCTGCAGAGGAAGAATGGAATCGAATACCACAAGAAACCATCAAAGATCTTTTGCGCAGCATGCCTAGGAGGATGCAGGCTATCGTTAGAGCTAGAGGAGGAAATACTAAGTACTACATTGTTATAATTTTGTCTTAAACTAATGTATCGTGTCCATGTTGTTGTTCTTTCCTAATTAAACGTTATTATCAAAAACAGGCCACTTCACTAATTTCTTCACGAATCTGTTGTGAAGATTAAATATGTAATTAATTTGATAAATAATAACGTAAAAGACTCTAATGTAACAGATTTATCAACCGAGATCACAAAAGTGATAAAGGGAAAAGAAGTAAAGATCTAAAATAAAATATGCAATAATTTTGTCCGTGAGTGTAACTAAGACCCAATAGAAAGTAATATGTAATATAACCATTTTTTCATTTGATAGAAATTCTAATAAATTTAATTAATATAAATGATTTAAATAGAACAAAAATGATAATCCCAAAACATCACCTAAGAAAATATAAGCTCAAATATATAAGTCATTGTAATAAAAAAAAGGTAGAACGTGTCGCGGGACACACGGTAGGAACTTTAGTTCCTTTTAAGCAAAAGTTATGTAATACATCTGACGTTATAGATAAACAATGTGCATATTCTTTGGTGGTTGAGTAGTAAGCACACCAGACTCTCACGCGGTAGACCCGGGTTCGATTCCCCGCGAGGAATTTTTTTTATTGTTAATTTCATTTTTAAATAATCATTCTGCTTGATATTAATAACGACAACAGGTAGACGTTTGAAATATTTAGCAGAATATTCATTATTATAGATAATGGCAACATCTACTTATAAGAGCATCGTATATTTAAAAAAGGAAACCGTAGCATTATACAAATTGGACATTCGTTTACCACAAAATTAGTGGAAACATAAAATTGAATTGTTAAATTTTTAATTTGAAGTTATATTACAGTTTATAGAAATTTTTATTTTCTAGATTTTTTCCTAAGTGGGTCGTAGAAAAAATATGCTGCTCGACTCGTGTGGATTGTCCATATCGCACTTGAACGATTAAGCACTCCGTCTACGGCGTCGTGCTTCATCTTCGTCCTCGTGCGATATGGCCATCATATCCACACTAGTTGCACCGCGACGGCCGGATTGCATCCCGCTAAGAGCAGGTAGAATTTTTACCATCCGAGTTGCATCCCACGACCATCCGAATTGCATCCCATTAACCAATTTTATTTTAGCAGCAAAACTAATGTATGTTCTGATAATAACCAACAGCGTTGTCACGTTTACTTAATACTAAATAATACTTAATCAATTGTAACATTCAAAATGTTTATTGACACATAAACAAATGTTTACTTAATACTAAATAATACTTAATCAATTGTAACATTCAAAATGTTTATTGACACATAAACAAATGTTTACTTAATACTAAATACTAATGGGGTATTAAGTAGAGATTAAGTTTGATGGTTGCATTTAAAAAGGGCTGACGCTTATACTTTACCAGTAGTTCAAAATTCTGATTCGTTTCGCAAAGATCGTAGTAACATTTTGTAGTTATATATTGTGTGATTTTGGTGAAAATATGGAGATCAATACGGTTTTAAGTGAAAAGGGTAAAGTTTTAATTGTTATTCAGGGGTATACATTCTGTTTTCAAAAAATGTTAGGTAAAGATACGGTGAAGAGGTGGCAATGTACAAAACGAAATTGTAAAGCTTTTCTTAAAACAAATTGTGTAAGTGATGAATTAATTGAATCGGTGTTAAATCACAACCACGAGAAAGTGCCAGCGGAAATTTTAAACAGACAAAACATTAGTAACTCTGTTAAATGTGCTGCTGTAAGTGACATGTGTGAAAAGCCAATGAAATTAATTCGGAATGAAATAAAAAATAGGGAGATAGATACTATAACAACTAAGGATGTAGAACGAATTCGTAAAAACATTCATAGTGCAAGATCGTCAAATGGTTTAATACAGGTTCCAAAAAGCGTAACAGAATTTCACAATTCAATTGAAGTAGTCCCCATCGTGACCAATAAAAATGAAAATTTCTTGTTGAGAAACGATAAAGAAAATAACATCATTCTATTTTCTTGTCAAACCAACCTTAATTTATTGTCTTCTTCTTCAGATCTTTACGTGGATGGTACGTTTCAGTATTGTCCAAAATATTTTCTACAATTGTTTACCATTCATGCTTTAAAAGATAATACCTATATTCCCCTAGTTTTCTGTTTACTTCCTAACAAACTCTCTTTCACATATTCTCTTGTTTTTCAATACTTAAAAGAAGAGTGCTTAAATCTAAATATTCCTTTAGCCCCTAAAACCATAACCGCAGATTTTGAAATTGCAATTCATAAAGCAATTTCAGAAACTTTTCCTTTGGCATCTATCCGTGGCTGTAAATTTCATTTGGGACAATCCTGGTATAGAAAAATTCAAGCGGTTGGCTTATCAGTTCCGTATCAAAATAAGTCAGGCCAATATGACGAAATTTCGAAGTACTTGACATACATCTTTGGTTTATCTTTTCTTGACCCTAAAGATGTTGGAGAAGTTTACGCTTTTGACTTGGCTGCAATCCAGCCGGAAAATGACAAACTAAGTGAATTTTGCGACTATCTTGTCGAAAATTATATAGAAGACAACGCGACATTTCCGCCACATATTTGGGCTGAACATTCAGAAACTCTTCAACGAACAACAAATGCTTGTGAATCTTTTCACTCCAGGTATAATAAATCCTTTTACTGTGCTCATCCAAACATAAATGTATTTTTAGATGTACTTTTGCAGTTTCAGATCGACACATACATAAAAATTAATAGTGTACACCTTATACCAAAAGTTCACACCAATGTATTAAAAAAACGAGATTTTATTAAAATGAAAATTAAAGAGCTAGAAGAAAATATAATTACAAAGTTTGAGTTTGTTAAAACAGTTTCGTATAGGTGTAAACCTAAGGTTTAGGGTATTTTTAGTTATTATTGTACCTTTATGTATGTTATGAAAGATTGAACCTCTTAACCTATAATCTACATAAAAAAATGTTAAGTGCAAAAGTTTATTTTATTTATGTTAACTAGATATTTTACGTTTAATACATTTTTATCCTTTTTATGTGTATCTTTTTATTTAAATTGATTTATTTCCAAATATATAAAATACAAATAATTACCTAAACTTTTAATCGGTACATTGATTTTTAAACTATATTTCAAGAATTTTAGCACAAATTGGCAACGTTGCGGCGCAGTTTACCTGAAATGGTGTTATTAATTAGTAAATACCTTTTTTCGAGGTGGGATGCAATTCGGATGTGACCTTTTCTTGGCCAGGTAAAAGTTGAATTTTTGGGATGCAATTCGGATCTCGCCAGTTGCACAAACTACAATTTCTTTCAAAATATGCCCTTTTACATTTAAAAACTACCTGCCAAATGTCAAATCAATTTATCCATCCATTTTAAAGTTATCGAATTAAAGCATTCAAGTTTTCAAAATTTCAACACCCTGTATTTCGAAAAGTAGCTAGACCCCTTAATCGCGCAAAAAAAATTATGGAAATAATAGTAAAAATGTATCCGAAATTCAAGTAGATCACTAGCATTGCGAATATCAGCTTTGCATAGAATTTTAATATAGCATCGGTGGTTCAGTGGTTAGAATGCTCGCATTGCACGCGGGCGGCCCGGGTTCGAATCCGGGCATGAGCATGTTTATTATTATGAATCGCTGCTTCGTAAACGAGAGAGAGACTAAGGAGGCACCAGCACGCAAAAGCAAGGCACATAACGAAGCAATGTAACATAACGCAGCGTAAAGTAACGCGTAACGGTCAGATCTTTTGCGTCGCGACCCCTGGTCGCTCAAACATAACCTGGCGTAAAGAACTAAAGTTCCAAAAATCATTGTCATTATAATGAGATAAAAGTCATTATAATGAGAAAAAAGTCATTATAATGAGAAAAGAGTCATTATAATGAGAAAAAAGTCATTATAATGAGATAAAAGTCATTATAATGAGTTTTCAAAAAAATAAAAGTGTGTGTGACACCTGGATGCTTTCGTAGTATTTAGATCGTGTTTTGTACGATATTGTACTAACAAAGAAAAAATACTAATTCCTTCAGCTGATATTACAAGATGCCATTGGTATAGAAAATTCTAGTGCATTAAATCATGCAAGTCAGTGAAAATTTGGATTAGTAACCATCAAAATTATTTAGAGCAACATCGATAGAAGGAAAAAATTTGAATCTTGACTCTAGGAACTTCTAGTATAAACCTTATCGACAATTCATAAAACTTGAAAACTTACCCACTGCTCATATTCTGCTGCGACACATTATACATGAACTGTGGCTGTTGCACCATTCCAACAAACGGTGGTGGATTTTGTCCTGTAGGAGTAGCTGGATGTTGCCAAGATGGAGACATGAGTGGACTTATCATAGGAGATAACGGACGAATGTTATTAGTAGCCGGTGGAGGAAGCGTCAAATTCGGATTTGAGTTTGACAAAGTTGGTAGGATTTGAGGAAGATGATAAGATGGTGGTATGTCAGCATTCATGTACGGCTCGTCGAAACCAAGTATATAGCTACGAGTTTTGTAAATGTGACCTGGAAAAGGGAAAATAAAAAATGTATAGCAGTGAGTAATATTAAAATAATAATGTTAGGTATAAATCAAATACAAACTTCTTTAGAGAAACTTACCGGCATTTTTCTCTACTCCTTTGATGACGCATGCGCGAGTATTTTGCTTCGCTTTCTGTCTAATAGTAACCGTAACATCGTAGTTATTCTGGATGTCAGTTATCTGATCAGGCCGGGTTCTTAAGTTCGTACTTTCTTCAGGCAAATCAAATATAATGATTAATGGAAGACTGCCCAAAAGCAATTGTCTAGCTTTATAAACATCGTGAATGTTTCCGGATATGTTCACGTTGCTCTTTTTTAAATTAGGAATATTAGGATCTTGGGCATCGGGAAACATAATTTGACAGTTGGTGTATTTCATGATTACTTTTAAGTTGCTGTGATTTTTGCCAAGTACAACTTGATGATGGTGTGGAGAGATTTCCATTGACATTTGGACTGGAATTTGATTCTTAAAAATAAATATATTATTTATAGAAGAGTTGAATTGATAAGTTATTGTTTATGATTGGTTAGGCTGGATTGAAAAATTAGTAATTTTATTATTGTAGATTTTAGTGGCGGTTTGTGGTTAATTTTATAGGGGGTCATAGGTGATGTGACCAAAATCTGATAATACAGAACGCTATTGACTACCCTCCCGTTGAAAAAGTATAATTTGTGGAGTTCCTTTCCAAAGCTCCAGAGCAAATTTCTTTGTGCCACGCTTATTTTATATAAAAATAATTCTCTTCTAAAAAACAACCAAATTTTATTCATTTTTATACATATTAAATATGATAAACTTAAATTAAATAATAATCAGTCTATAATTATTTGAAAATGCGAAAATTGCGATGAGCTTATGTGTTCTTGTTCTTGCTAGTCTGTTTAATTATTAAATCTGGAAGAGGACCACCACTATCCTTTAGTTTTAATAGTTTCTCAAAATTTAGTACACTTTTATTTTTCAAATTTTGAATCATTTGCACCACAGACATGATAAATGGCTTGGAATAAAATAACACCAAATAATTAAAACACAAGCCCTCAAAAAAACCAATCAAAATAATAACAGTAACAGCTTATACGTCAAAACACAGCTCATTATTCTCGATATTTCGCTTCAAATGCTCTCCTTTAAAACAAAATATAACGCGGCCTGTCAGCCTTTCTACTCATCTCTTTTCTAAGCAAGTATATTAACCCAGGCTTTTGACCCAGCAAATGTAAACTTCGGGCGTGCTTCTCTCACGCCGCGAAGATCGTCAGCGCTCTGCAAATTCCGTCTCCATTTAACGCCTTGAGGTCAACGGTGGGCACCACCAGCCCGCTTTCCAATTTTGATTTTCACCGAGTACTTGATCCAAAATAACGTTTACATGGGGGTCATGAAACGTTTCAGATACATTTTATTCAAGAGGAATACTATATAGTAGCTATATATACCGAGTGTCCCAAGTTATCGTTTACAGGCAATATCTCGCTCATTTGACAAGATAAAAAACTGCATTGAATGACATTAAAGTACCTTCCTAATGTCATAAAATTTTTTTACATTTGACAGCTCTGTGGTAGCTATCCCTCACTTTTTATTTTCAAATGACACCCCCTGAATATTGTCTTTGAAAATTGCGTGTCGTTCTATTTGGAATACAACGATAGCACATACTTGGCATTTTTTAAATTAATAAAAAAGCATCAATATTTAATGAAGTATGAATTTCAACTAAAATACCTCTGATGCAATTCAAAAAACGAACAAAAAATTACAGCAACTGTTCAAAATTGTTTCCTGCAGAATCCTTGCAAACTGCAAAACGTGTTAAAAGTGTTGTTGTGCAGGCCCCGTCTGAATGCGTTCTTTAACCCGGCACTTTTTTTAAAGTCTGGTATATTTGCCTTTAGACACATTTCTGAGCGTTGTCATATCGGCTACTTTACTGGCAACTCCCACTTATATTCCTAGCATGATAAGTGTAAGCTCATCACCTCATATTAGTGTAGTGCAGAGTGTTTATCAGAAGGACGCTCTTCGTGTGAGATTTTCTCTCATTAGGCGACAAACCGTGTAATAAATTTAGCACAATATCTATAAATTTGTATTTGGTGTTTTAACAATCCTATACCACCTAGACCTGAAAGAACTTGCTCTTTCTTTAATAAAACCTCCCCTTATAAATCGGTCTCAGATTCCAAGCTTACCTTGCAGTCTACGAATGTCTATATATTAGAAAAACAGGAAAATTACCATCACCAGAAATAAGACAGCCAGAAAATACCAATGAAAGCTTTTGTACCTTCTGTCCTCGTCGAAAGAACAGAAAAGTCAAGAAAGTAGGTATGCCGAACTTGCCAGCGACCGATTTGTCCAGAACATACAATTTTTTCATGTCGGACCTGTGCTATGGGCATGAAGATTTATAAACATTATTCTTCTGTAACTTATAATAATATTGACTGTGCAATTTACAAATATAACCTATATTTTTCAAAAGAAATCCATTTCATTTCCTAAAATTTTGTACAAGAGAGAAACTCTCACGCGCGACTAATGATGGGATTTTATGCATAGCGACTAATGCCGGGTTAAGATCCTCTAAATCATCAAATACGTTGTCAGCAGTGACTACTGTTTTAAAAGCCAAGTTTGCCCGCAGGAACATGGCAGGAACTATAAATTTCAGCGGGAATTTTAAACATCAAATTGAGGGAGAATTTTATCTTTTTTAAAAATAAATTGACTTTACTAAAATAACACATAGTACAGCTGTTTATTAAAAAATATAAATCGTGACTGATAGTATTTCCACAGTACCTATAGGAACGAACGTATTTCGCCAAATCTTGCGTCAACAAAAGTTTGCCAGATATTCTCTTATGTTCAGCTCTGAAGCAAGATTATAATTTTAGGTTGAAATATTTTATGATTTAGAGGATCTTGGAGAACGCATTCGTGAAGCATCTCGCTAGCTATGATTCAGACGGCCTGCACAAGAAAACCTTTATCACGTTTTGCAGCTTGCATGGATTCTGCAGAAAATAATTTTGAACACTTGCTGTGTTCGTTTTTTGAATTGCATCAGAGGTATTTTAGTTGAAATTGATACTTCATAAAATATTGAGGCTTTTGTTATTATTAATTGAAAAAAATATCGAGTATGTGCTATCGTTGTATTCCAAATAGAACGACACGCAATTTTCATTGACAATATACTGGGGTGCCATTTGAAAATAAAAAGTGAGGGGTAGCTACCACAGGGATGATTTTTTTATAAGCCATTCAATGCAGTTTTTTATTTATTAATTATCTTGTCAAATATACGATAACTTGGGACACCCGGTAATATATTTATAAATACTTATTTAATTATTGACCCAATGACTCAATGGAGGAGCCGCCACTGCTGTATAAAATAAAAACTTACCGCTAAACTTTCACACATATACTCCATCAGCAAAATAGTAGCTTGCTTTACTTGATCGACTTCCCATTCCACTCCTTTCACTAGTACCAATGTGGCATGCAATTTTGGTCTGGTTTTGAACATTACCTGAACTTTATACTGCTCTTGAATTTTGACAATATAAGTAGAAGTTGCATCGATGTTTTGCGTCATTATTGGCAATTCGAATCCAAAAATCAAGGGAATTAGTTCCTTGAAAAAAAAAACATTTATGAGCTCGTAGCTCATCATTAAAAAACTACAATATTTGAAATTGAACTTTTCATATTATTTTACGGACCCTGTATACAATAAATCAGTTTATAACATCAACTTTAACCTCCCTAATTTACCCGACAAGCAATTTGTTTTGTTCCAAACCAATGGCAGATAAATGTGTAGCTAGTATTTCAGCCGAATGTAGTCAAATTTGGTTACCAATGTTAGAAAGAGAAATTTCCAATAATCAATTACCTGCGTTATCAGGATAGCATCCTAAGTTTTTATCCAGGTTTTCTTATGATTTATCATTGGAATAGGTGTTAATCGAAACACACATCAATACACAATTTCACCAAACTGAGTTATACATGTTTTGAAAACAAAAATGATCATACACAAAAAAGTAACAACAAACGCGTTTTATTAACAACATTTCCAAAATAAGCTAAAAAAAAGCGCTATCCCAATAAAAACCGTTCCTGGAACGTGCACTTCACTGGATTCCATTTCTAGTAGACCATCATATCGTTAAAATGTCATAAAATAAAATATTTTATTTCACATTTTACCAGAGGTGTGATCTACTATGAATGGACCTTAATAAAATTTGACAACAGAGTTTTGTAGTCTTAAACTTCAAAATATTATTGATTGTCTAGTTGTCATATTTTTTCGTTGTGTCAGATAGGGACCAAAAATTATGTTATTAATTTTATTACTAGTTAATCTTGACAACGGTAGCTGGAACGCTACCGAAACGTCGAAATAAAAAATATAAAAAAAAACATTATTGTGGTTTGATTCCCAAAAGAATAAGAGAAAAGAAGAATAAGTAATGCCACAAGGAACTTACAGAAGATACAGAAAATTTAATTAAAGTCCCTCAAAGGACACTTTGCTACTAGTTTCGGTACAATATTACCATCATCAGGCTACAATATAAAGAAATGGTACACTTAATACATGAAGATCTTATAAAATTTTGTTAAAATTGCTTGAACAAGATTAATAGATATAAAATTAATGTGAAAGATGATATTATAATTAATAATACAAAATGAGAATATTACACTTGTTAATATTACAATTGAAAAACTGTTTAAATACAAATTAAAAAGGAAATGAAAATATTTCAAATTACAAGTTTGATAATACGAATTACATTATAAAATAAAATAAAATTTCAATTTCAATTTTAACTACTAATATAATTCGTATTATCAAACTTGTAATTTGAAATATTTTCATCTCCTTTTTAATTTGTATTTAAACAGTTTTTTAATTGTAATATTAACAAGTGTAATATTCTTATTTTGTATTATTAATAATAATATCATCTTTCACATTAATTTTATATCTATTACTCTTGTTGAAACAATTTTAACAAGATTTTATAAGATCTTCATGTATTAAGTGTACCATTTCTTTATATTGTAGCCTGATGATGGTAATATTGTAATATTGTACCGTCCATTGAGGGACTTTAATTAAATTTTCTGGTGTTTGGACTTTGGAGTTTTATTGAACCATTGGTTTGGATTTCATACAACCACATTTTAGATATGGATGAGCTCTTGGATTTGTTTTGGTATTGCTAGAATTTCTTATAAAAACAGTCTGCACCATTTTTTATTGAGACAAATAATATCTCGAAAAGTTTATATATTAAAATGCAATGTGGAAACCAAAAACTTAATAATATTCTATGTTCTATTTAAAATAACAAAGCTATGGCTTGTGTAAGTTCATCGTGACACAGCAAAAATAGATTCTCCACTGATCGTAGATTTTCTCACTAAAAACTGACTTCAAGGGGCCAGGGCCCGCTTTAGCCTTAATGTCACCTCGGACAAACAGACAATTTGCCACCAGGTAGTGTAAGTAACACCCGTCTTCCTTATTGAATAATTGATTATTTTTTCAAAATTACCTATTTTCTTTACAACTGTATAGATAAAAAACACGTATTTTAACTTTTTTTAACTTTTAACTCAAAAGGGGTGCCGCTAAACGCCTTAAGCAATTAAAGTAATAATTAAAACAGTTATCAAGAAAGCTACAAACTTAAAAACAATTTATTAGATTAGATTGACTTAATACTCAAAATACCTACTCAATCTAATTTTGGACTATACTCACTCTTACACGACTTCTTGCATTTTCAACCCCGTTAATATCTCCCGATATAGAAACTTGATTACTTTTCTCAGTGGGATTAGACCGATTAGAATCGGGAAAATGAACGTGACATTGAGTTTCTTCCATAACACGTTTTATGCACAAACCTCCTTTGCCTATGATATGAGAATGATCAGTATAGCTGACATCCATTTTCATCGTTATTCTATTACACTAAAAATAAAATGTATTGATTATATTGTAAAATAATGAGTAGTGGGAGAACTTCAGAACTGAAATGATCATAATTAGCAAAGTACAATAAAGTTATGGAATGAAAGAATAAGGCAGGTGTCACAAAAAAGAAAAAAAAAGCTATTAACTTTCCATAAAGAATTTTCATAGTTTTTTTTAATTCTTGGCCACCCTTTATATATTTAAAAGCAGCGTATTATACATTTTGGGAATCAGCTCATCAAGGGCAATCCGGAATTTGAAAAAAAACAATCCATTTAAAAAAATGGTGATGACTTCATTACACAAAGGTTGTTCACCCTGTATATTAGATTATAATTTGAAAAAATAATAAATTAAAATAAAAAATCAACCTTTCTAATATTATTGTTTCTTTAGCTAATGATGAATCAATGATTTTAAGTTTATCAATTTTGTATTTATGTTGAAATAAATTATAATATAAAAGGAAGTTGAACTTTAAATACCCACCTTGGTGTCCAACAAAGTAATTATTCTTTCTTTAGCTGTTTTCACGTCTTGAGGTCGACCAGCGATTCTGACATGAGGATCTACAAGAAATTAAAAGCTACATGAATTCAATATTAGCTTGGCGATAGAAAACAAATGGTAATATTGTTTAATATCAGATTTATTTGCAATCAAAAAACAAATTTGTAAGTTAGTGAGTTTGTTTCCAATTTTGCCTGTTAAAGAGAGGAGCCTTCAATATTTCTGGAAATGAAAATGACCAATCTCCACTGTTATCAATTTGGAGATATCTCCAGCACTAAAATTCCCAAGATCATTTCTATCCATACAAAAAAGACCATTCCCCTGTTGTTAAGGGTACATGATATACTATTTCAAGTGTAGGGTAGGTAAAAGTAGCTTTGATAGTGAAAAGAATCGAATACTATTTGCTTTATAAAAATTATAATCAATAATCTTGGTAAATACCACCCAGCAGTAGTTTTGTTTGGTTTATTTTTCTACTAAATTTTATATTTGGTTTACCCATCGAATAGAAACAATTTTGTAATTCTTGTAGTTATTCTTCTACCCCCATCCATAAAATCAATAACAAAAATTAATAAAAGAGCCAATCTCCATCTAAATCATAAAATATATTTTTTTACCAATAACATATCATTTTAAATATACATTATTTTATTACTTGAAAATAATTATTCACGCATTTAAAAGTATAGTAGGTATATTTTGCTTTTAAACAGAACACTGAAATTGGAGATTGGCCTATTCAAGATTCAGGTCCATATTTGTATGTTTAGTTGCCAGTGCTAAAGGAACAACGAGAGACAGTATCAAATTATTCCAAAAAATAAATTACCTTTCTTTGATTTAGCTCCAATTTTTAACTTATTTGGCCAAGTTATGTATGTGTCTGTATCTTCCATTACTTTTGCAAAAAATACGTCGGCTGGAATAAGGGCTTCATTGTCACCTCAAAACAACAAAACAATCCAACTAAAAATCTGCATTATTTGTTATTAATTTGGCCAGAGCCGGATTTAGCTATGGGGGCTTGGGGGTCTATAGCACCAGGCCCTGTGGCGGCGGAGAGCCGGGGTCATTATACCGATTTGATATTTGGCCCCCCCTAATAAAATAGTCTGCGCACGCCTATGCTTTTGTGATTTATAATTATATTATTATTATTATTTGATAGTTATGGATATATTATCATTAGTGAGAGTTGAATTAAGGTTATAGTTGTTCCTTCTTCAGAATGAAACTCACAAAAATCTCAATTCATTAGACAAGAGTTCAAAATAATTATCAGAAAATTGAAAAAAGTCCGTGTGAAATAAAAATATCGTGTTTAATGACAGCTGCTTCACCTGTACTGGCCTAACCGTTGTAGAAAAATATTTTAAAATTGTATTTACGCTAGGAACTTGTGAACTTATGTTTGAGTTCATGGTAAAAAACTATAATTAGTTTTTGTTGGTTTTTAGCAATTAAAGTTTACTTACCTGTTAACATCTGTTCCAATTTTTTCCTGTCAACTCTAAACCGGTCCTGATGCAAGTCAGATACTTCTTTGAGTCCCAGTTTCGCGAGAAGGTCTCTCAGTTCCTCCTTAGAGTCCCAACTGGAGGTCCATTCTGAGGTAGTAGTACCACATTCTGATGCTTCCGAAAGGGTATCGGAATTTTTGTTGACGTCAAGTACCCGATTTGGTAAAAAATTACAGGCCATTTTTTTTTCTACACAAAACACATTCAAAAAAAATATTGTACGTATTGTATTGAGTCACCTTTGATTTTTTTCTATGTTTGTGAATTTGAGTGCGTTCTATAAAATTTTACAAATTGTAGGTGACTTCTTAAACGCTACTAAATTCGGTAGTATAAATCAGTATAAATTTCATTTTAAGCCACTTTTTACCTGCTGCCGTTATCAGTTGTTTTTGTTAAAATGTTTTTCTTTGGACAGCCT
>CAJUYG010000060.1:260048-290477 GCA_910591675.1 Galerucella calmariensis | reverse complement strand
GATTTATGGTTAGATTCTGCAATGTTTTACTGGTAGAATTACACAGCTCTAATTGTTTTGACATTATTGTTAAACAAACTGTATCATATTTATTTATTTTTACTTAAAAATTTAGACAACAGAATAGCCATCAAGTTTCCTTGCCCTAGGCGGCCACCTATAATGGTTAAATCAGTGCTACAAGGAAATAGGTTTGAATAATAGACATTGTAAGTATAATGTTTTATTTAATTCATATTAACTACACTTTATTGTATGTCAATACCTAAAATACAAAATTAAAAAAGGTAAAAAAAACTATCGGCCTCTTCCCCTGCCCCTTTGAAAGTTAGTCCTTCCCCTACCACTAGCATTACCCTTGCCTTTCGCTGGAGGGCTTTTAGGCCTTAAAGCCTCAATTCTATCTGTACAACCAGTCGTAAGTGTCGTAGGAGTAAAAGAACTTAAATATAGATCAGAGTTGAAATTGGAATTTGTCAGTTCTGGTCCTATTGTGAGCCAGCCTGGGCGAATGGTGCTGTCTCTTCCAAATAGGTGCAGCCTTCTTCTACCTGAAACAAAATATTATCGAATTAATTTATTTTTAAAAATTTTGATATATTTACAACTTTCTATAATTCTTACCTAAACAAAAATGTTCAATAATATGGAATATCTCTACTGGTTTTTCCAAACTTCCATATTCGTTTTCCTCAGATATTATTAAATCTATATCTACATTAGCATGAATAAAATCACCATCAGTTGATCTACGAACAGTACCTTTAATACCCATTAGGCAGTGTTCCTTAGTTCTTTGAAAAACTGCCTTGGGATCAAGGGTTTTGGAATGACCAGGATTCTTTATGTTTGTCCTTATCCAAGATATATCTTCACACCTAGAGAAAAGAATGCAAACAATGATATTAAATAAAGTCAAGATCCTAAGTAAATTGAGATACTTTGATAACTTGAACCAATAAAATACAATAAGGAAGTACACTGAAATTATTATATACATTATAAACTTATTACCAATACTATTATTATTCCTTATTGCATTTTACTTACATATTAGGTGTGTTCTTTTTAACTGAGATCTCAGTTAATCTCAGCTCACATAGGAAATGTTTGTGTTCTTTTTTAATTACTCATTTTAAAGTGAGCTGATATGTTTCCTTCCCCACTTCCACTGATGCTGCATAGGTTTGCTATTCGGAAGTATCCATTATATTAGACTTGAGTTGGAAATAAAGTATAGGGGATGAAGAAATAATAATATGTGATTTGTTTGAATTTTAAACAACATAATCCAATTTTCCTTGGTTTTTGAGAGAATGTTATGAAAATAGGTTTATGAGAATAATTCATTAAATGATGATACAAATCTATCATATATCGTGAATTTTGATACTTTGGCAGAGTGTGTTGTTCTTTTTGGTAATTACAAGTGAACTGAGATCTTTGTCAAAATAATCAAGCTTTTATCATCCAAAGAGCAGCTTCATTTAACTAACCAATATTTGAAACATAAATATATACCTTCTGAACCCCCATTTTCTCAAACAAACTCTCCCCATATCAAGTCCTTCTGAACTACCACACCACAAAAACACGAAACTCCTCTGTGCTGCTACTTCCCCAACATCCAAATTCATCACTTGTTCCCAACTCCAAAATTGCATATTTGTTACCCCCATTGTTCTCTGATACTCCTCTAGAGGAGGTTCCACCAATATCACATCAAATTTGCTGTTAATTTGTTTTAAATCATAAGTCATTAAATCACATTTAAGATACATGGGTGGAGTGGCAGTTTCCTGAATTTGTTCATCTTTGAGTTTGATGAGTTCTCTTAGTTTGGGGTACTCCTCAAATCTATCTGCTAAACCTACATCCCGGATAAAATTTTGTGGGCGCTGGCCAGTATCCACAAAATGTTGGCAGTAATCATTATGTGGATTGGAAGATTGTGTTCCCTGTAACATTTTTTTTTTAAATTTCATTGAAGTATGATATGAGCAGAATAACTTACTTTTAAAAATAACGATGAATCTTTGTATATTAATTCGTCGGAATAATCTTTATTTTTATAATCATATTTCTCACTTTCGCAAGAACTTTCTTTACTAACAGACTTTTCATGGGAAGTTTCTGCTGTTCCCAAAGCACTTCTTAATTCTTCAACTCCAGACACACCAAACTAAAAATTTAAAATGATTAAATTCCCATTATAAAAGTTCCAAGTTTTCTATGAATAGATATACCTCGTAAGAAAAAAGCTGCAGAAATTTAGAAAAACTATATGTAGGTAATTATTACTTACAGTTTGGGCAAGCAAAAGTTTTCTTTTGCGAGACTTTTCACGTAATTCTTTCAACACTTCGCCCATTCTAAGATTATACACAATATTTATTAATTATTAATTTAAAAAAATAAAAACAACTTTATAGTAGATTTAACCTATAAAATATTTCGTTGATGTTACTGGTCTTATACTACGTGGCAACCATCTAAAAATTAAAATAATCCTGGTTGGTGTTTCCAATAGAGTATCACTAGCACTGAAAAGTAATTCATTTGATAGACTCGATTATAAATTTTTAAAAATTTAAAATTATCATTTATCATGAGAAATGTTTAATTGTAAGTTGTAGCTATATAGTTTTGGGTATCTACTATGTAAAGCTGAAAAGAAGAATAATTGATTTAATAGGTTATTTACCGTAACTATCTGTCAGTTTATGTCTTAAGTGTTTTTAATTTCCTGTAAAATATTATTTTCTGTATGAATCGCTTAAATAATATAAATTATAACAAAAAACGAAATGAATTTAAGTTCAACTAACTCTTGCAATAATGGGTTAAACTATGTAGGCTTTAACCAAGATCATGGTAAGTTATCCTCCAATATGTTTATTAAAACATAAATGCATTTAAGGACTACAAATGATCTTTAAAAGGGATGTCATTAACTCTTGAATTTTATTAAATTACAGTTATTAAGTAGGCAAATCAATTAATGTTTGTTAGGAGAACTATGCTTGTAAATAAGTGTTTTTATTATTCTAGGGTGCTTTGCTTGTGCCACTACCACTGGTTTTAGAATATTTAATTGTGATCCTTTAAAAGAAAAAGAAAGACAAGATTTTGACAATGGTGGACTTGGTTTTGTTGAGATGCTGTTTAGATGCAACTACCTTGCTTTGGTTGGTGGTGGGCCAAGACCGCTATATCTCACAAATAAAGTCATGGTCTGGGATGATTTAAAAAAGACATCTCCTATATCTCTAGAGTTTAATGCTCCAGTTTTAGCAGTCAGATTAAGAAGGGATAGAATAGTTGTAGTATTAGGTAAGTAATAACAATATTTTCCATAAAAAATAATTTCACCTGTACATTTATTTACAGAAGGAGTTATAAAAGTGTATACATTCACACAAAGTCCTCAACAACTTCATGTGTTTGAAACAAGCTCAAATCCTAAAGGTTTGTGTGTCCTATGCCCAAATAGTAACAATTCAATTTTGGCCTTTCCTGGTAGAAAAATTGGGCATGTGCAACTAGTAGATTTAGCAAAAACTGAAAAAGCACCTTTGGACATTGTTGCTCATGAAGCAAACCTCAACTGTATCTCATTAAATCAACAAGGAACATTATTAGCAACAGCAAGTGAAAAAGGAACTCTTATAAGAGTTTTCAATACACAAAGTGGTCAGAAAGTTACAGAGCTGAGAAGAGGAAGTAATCAGGTAGGTATATTGACTAAATATAAACATTTTATTGAATACAGCATTACTAGAACTGGAACAATTGGAACAAAAACATTACTTTTCAGTAAGTGATTACTTTTTCTTTGATAATGATCCCAGCTCTTATTATTACTACCTAAAACTGCAATTCATATTTGTACTATTTATTTTTTAGGCAATTATATACTGCATCAACTTCAACAAAAGTTCAACTTCATTATGTGTGTCTTCAGATCATGGAACTGTACATGTTTTTGCCCTAGCCGATCCAAAACTAAATAAGCAATCCTCGTTAGCTAATGCTATGTTTTTACCCAAATATTTTTCATCCACTTGGTCCTTCTGTAAATTTTCTGTCCCAAATGGTCCTCCATGTGTATGTGCTTTTGGGACTGATGATAACTCAGTTATTGGTAAGACATTATGAAGTTTTACTTGTAAGCAATCTTCACTTCAAATTTATTTTCAGTTGTATGCGGTGATGGATGTTACTATAAGTTTGTATTTAATATTAAAGGTGAGTATGTCCGAGAAACTTGTGCCCAATTCTTGGAAATGACTGATGATACTTTATAGTCCTTATTATTAAGAATAGATTTATTTTTCTAATGTATATTTTACTCAAATAGGAGATATTTTGTGTTAGTAAATGTTGAACAAATGTATGATTGGTATTATTTATATATTATATAGTATAAGAGTTCAAAGCCTTGTCAAATGGAAATCCCGAACAATAGCATCGCTAGACAATCGCTGACGGTCTTGCAAAAAAATTAAGTACAATACACACACTAGTACAATATATTTTCACATAAATCAAAGGGAAGATATTGGCAAGGGCGACGAAGACATATTTAGCTTTTTCAATTGATCTTGCACAAACCCTGGGTTATTTCATTTGGCAAGTGAACTCTAATAAAATGAATGTTATATATTATATTTTATCAAGTGTTTTTAAAACTTTCTTCTTTATAATGTCTATAACTAGCAACTTTAGTGCCATTTTTGCTCTTTTTTTAAACTGACAGAAAAAACAATCTGATAAGAATTTGTATTTTTTAACTAGATTACCATTTACAATTTTGTTTTGTTATGATTTAAATGAATAAGCTTAAATATTATTGTCTTAGAACCGTTTTACACGTACGAGAATTATTGCGAAATTTACTCTGAAAATTATAATAAGAATAATTTTTGCTGTTTTACGCGCCATAGAATTATTGCCGCCAAAATTTTCGGAGTAAAAATATAGGACGTGTGTTCTATATTTTTATGACAAAAAACTAGAAAGTGCGCGAGAAACGACGCAGAAGTCGAAAATAGAATAAGTAAAAACAATAATTATTGCGTCATGTACTGCATTTGTGTTTTATCGTTTGAATCATGGAGACTATTATACAGGGTGTTTCATAGTTAAAGCACCATAGGTTAACTGCAAGTAGAGAACACTTTGGTGGTTCCAAAAAGCCTTGGTTAATTGGTCTAACATGATTATTAACAGAGATACAGTGTGTTTTATCCATTTAGTCCAATCCTTTTGAAGGCCATAACTTTAAAACCACCCTATATATTTCTTTCATTTTTGGTAATTATTTATTGCATTGTTAACACAATAAGATAGTGTAATAAAAATAATTATAATCCAGGTCTGGTTTGAGAAAAATTTGCAAAATTCGATAATCTCCAAAACCAATAGATTATTCGAAGAGAACAGAAAAAATGAAGCGGCACCAAAATATTTTTCGAAGTGCACATCCCGCTTTACTGCTTAACTTTTAATGTAAAAGTTATTTAAATGTATCATTGACATTTTCGTACGTAATAACTTTGGAACCACCCTATAGATTTCTTTCATTTTTGGTAGGTGTAAGTTACATAAGCATCAAAATCTTATCATGTAACAAAAACAGTTATAATCCAAGTTCGGGTTGAGAAAATAAATATTTTATCAAGGTTAATAATTATGTTAGACCAATTAACCAAGGCTATTTGGAACCACCAAAGTGTCCTCTACTTGCAGTGTACCTATGGTGGTTTAACTATGAAACACCCTGTATATTATAGTCTCCAGAGTTTGAATTTTGAGAACAAAAATGCCAGCAAAGAGCGGAACAAGTTGTTGGAATCCTCAACCATCAATTCCTTATTTAGTAGAGCCTAAGTCCAAACCACTCTGACCAAACTAAATTTTTTAATCCTAAATAAAAGGTTTGAAAACAGGTGATTAGTAAGAACCGTCAATGATAAGGTGGATTCATGCAGGAAAAAACTAAAACTAAGAAGATGAAACCATGATATTTTTAATTTAAATCCTAATTTCTTAGTTTCTTGCATGAACATCTACATTACACGTACATGCTCATGCAAGAAACTGAGAAATTGAGATTTAAATTAAAAAATAACATGGTTTTATCTTCTTAGTTTTAATTTTTTCTTGCATGAATCCACCTTTAATCGTCAAACAACTTATCCCAAAAACAATCTCGCTGCGCAGGCGTATAACATAAATTGTTATGAAATTTTTAGTGATAAAAATATTATGTGTCAAACAGTCAAGCATAGGAATATTTTTAAAATTCATATCAAAATTATCAATACTATTTTCATTGTAAATTTCGCAATAATTCTCGTACGAGTAAAACGGTTCTTAAGCATTATGAAATTTAACTGATCCTGTCAATTAACCTATGTGAAGCAATCCCTCAAACTGAATCTAAATGCACTAGAGCCTCAAACTCCAAATGTTATAAATTGCTACTATTAAGAAAAAAAAATAGATTATATCAACTGTTATATTTGTTATAGGTATATATACTTATGTATTCACAGATTATTCCAATTCTCAACAGATGTTGTCTTATAAATACAGCAAAATATCAATTTTTTGGAAGGTTAAAGGACATTACAAAATAAAATCAAATTTACGTACAATCTGAATAATTTTTTATTGCTGCCTTTTTGATATTCTTCTATTTGTTGTTTTTAATTTTTGGTCAAATATTGTTTGTCTTTGTGGTTTATTTTTAAGAATAAAATGGATTGGGATTTTCTGTTTATATTAAATAATATTAACATGTTGCCCTTCAAAATGTAAAACTGTAAAGAAAACTTCTACAGAAGTATTTTATGTCGATGTAAGTAACAAATGAGATTTAAATTTTTGAAACACGGTTTTATGCTTGTCAAAAAAATCTGAAGATTGTAAATAGAAAATATATCTAATATGAACTCAACTTCTTACTCTCTTACCCAAGCAAAAGTTACTAAAGGAACTACTAGTCTCTAGAGATCATTCAGGTCTCAGTGAATATTGTACCCAATATATAAATACACACAAAGGAAAGAAATATTTAAATTATATACTGCAAACTCCTACAGAAAATTGAGTAACTGCAGCTTTTGCAAGAGCCACTTTTTAAGGTCATCTTTAGTGACACTATTTTGGCTAAATATTTGTCCATTCTAGAGACTGCAACATTGTTCAAGTACTAACAAGACCAACAGAAAAAAATAGCATGTCACTATCCCAGAGACAAAATACTGCCAAAAACTTTCAATTAATCAGGAAAGGTTTATGGAATAGCCCAGGGAATGGTATTAAGGGTACATTGTGAAGACATGGAAAGTGGAGGAAGTTAGATTCACAAATGGAAACAAATTAGAAATACCCACAATTCAGCTCAAGTTAATACTATTTCAAACCTTTAAATCCTCTGCCCAATAAGTAAATTTCAGATGAATCTGATCGACTAGAGTTTGGTTTAACCACTTTTACTTTATTATAAAATTTAGCAATGTCATTTTCCAATCTTTTAGTATCTCCACATTGCCACAATTTCACCAATATAGTTCCACTAATATTAGAAATTTCTAACGAAAACCTCAACACACTATAACATAATTTCAACATATTTTCATTATCCATCTCTCTTATTCCTGTTGCACTTGGAGCCATATCAGATACAACTAAATCTACTTTTCTGCTTTCCAAAAATACCAATAATCTGGTTTGTGTTTCTTTCCTTGTGAAATCCATATTACCAAAAATTGTTACACCCTAAAATAAAAATAATACTGTGATGATAATTATTTAAAAAACCGTTTAAACCTACTTCAATTGGATAAATATTCTGTTTATCAATTGATATTACAGTACCAACTGGTAGTTGTTCGTTTTTGCCATTCGAATTGATTTTATGTGCTATTACTTGAGACCAAGAGCCCGGAGAGGCACCTATATCTAGAACTATTTGACCAGGTTTAAGAATATCATATTTTTCATCGATCTCTAGTAATTTAAAAGCACTTCGACACCTGTAGTTCATTAGTTTAGCCTTTTCTACGTATGGATCTGAGAGTTGTCTAGACAACCATTGTTGCGAACTGATATTCTTAGTTTTAGATTTAAGAGAATTTGCTGCCACTTTTCTTTCTAGACGTGTATAAGTGGAAAAAGTTTTGAGTAATTTCATACTCATTTTCAAAAATTTTTCAGGTTATAATCATATTCATGTAACTGTCACAACTGTCTAAATTAATTCTATAGATCTAAATATATTTTTTACAATCTATAAGTAGAGAAAGTTTTGGAAATAATAATTTCTAAATGACTTACAATAAGAATCTCTCCTTCCACACAATAATGTGTCCAATATTCTTCACAAACTAATCGTAAATATAGGAATCAATAAAAACTATTAATATTAAACAGAAAATGTGCACAGTTGGAACCATAGATAACCTCTTGATTGGAACATGTTGTTACTGTATGCATTTTCAAATTGAACAGACTGAAAATATGACATTGACATATGACATTCATGTCAAAAAATATATTCATGAATTAGTAATCACGTTTTACAAAATTATAAATATTACATATTCAAAAACTGAAAATGAAGATTATAGTAAAATGTTTAAAGGGTGGAAGTACCTTAGTAGATGTTAGCGAAAGCAGTACAGTACTAGAACTTAAAAAAATGGTAGAAAAAAATATGAAGATACCAGTGTTCCAACAAACATTAATTTTATTCGGAAAATGTTTGCAAGACGATAAATGTTTAAGTGATTATCCCCAAATAAAAGATGGAACTAAGCTATACGTTGTAATAAAGAAACCAGAATCGTTCAGCACTACACTCCACATATTTTTAAGAAAATACTACTCTGAGGAACAGTGCAAAGTTATTGTAGATGAATTTATGAGAAATTTTCATTCCAAAGTTGAAAGTCTTAGTTTAGATGATTTAGAAAGGATAGCCAAAACAGAAATTGAGAGTTCAGCCACTTGACTTTAATTCAGATCTACTTAATCACAAAATAACTATTGCAGTGTAATGTATGTTGAAAATATAACAATAGCTGTTTATACAGTTTACCCAATTTATTCATATATTAATCTTGTCTAAGACATCTTCAGATCTTTATTGTGTAATTTTACAATATTTAAATGAATAATTATTTGTAAATTTATTATCCTCATATTTTTGTGTCTAGACTCAATTACAATTGTGTACTATTAGTTTGAAATACCAGTTCTTTTTAACATAACCTTTTTTGACTGATTAGTGATCTAAAAAAATGCATTTGTTAACTTTTTTGTTTTATTTAGTTTCCATGTGTGACATTATTTTGGCTATTGAATATTTGTGAAATGCAAGAAATAGATAATGTTTATATTTTTTGGTTTTTAATATGAAATTTTGTTAGGTTTGTATCACTTTGTTGTATAAGTGAATAAGTAAAATTTATAATGACTGGTAGAAAAGATATTTACTTTGATTTTCCACTTTGTGTCTGTAATAATTATTGGATTTGAATAGATCATAACTTTCTTATTATAAATTGGTATTAATGTAAACTGGTCATGTCTACAGCTTATTTAATTCATATTACCAAATACAAAATGTCATTTTACTTTTGCTTCAACTTCCCAGATCTACTTCTAACTGAAAAACTCGCTGAAAAATATGTGATGTCATGACTTGAAAATTGTTCCATCCACCAATTTGAAACTGATACCACAAATGTTTGATATTCTATATTTTCTTCCTCTGAAGCTTTTAGATGTGATCACTTTAGTTTTTTTATTGTACATTATATAATTAAATGTATTAACATAATTATGTTACAATGACTTGTAATGAGACATAGACATATAGGTACTCTAATGGTATGTCATCTTTGTCTGAAGTTTGGTGAATCCCTGCATCAACACATAATGAAAAGGAGAAATGAAACTCTGTTAGTTAATGTACATTTTTCAGATGAATATACTGGCACGATAATTACATTTATTAAAACATTTATATAACAATAAATAATACCTACTTAGTACAGTTAAGCCCTGGCGTATACTTAAAAATATAAAATACATTACACCTTCAGTTTTGTTAATATTCAATATCAAAGTTACAAATGTGAAAAAAATTAACTGAATATTGTACTTGACATAATGTTTACATTACAGATATTATATTATACATCTAACATTTAATATTTTTATGCTCTATACAATTTGTACATTCAAATATTTGAGTTTGGTTAATTTCTACTGATTAAATTATACATAAATCGAGAAATGCCTATATAAATAATAATGTGATGTTTGACAAATTTAATACTGAAACAAAATGGGCGAATTGAACACTTTTATTTAACAATATTGTTGATAAAGTTCTAGCATAAGTTTACGGTTATATTATATAGAACGAATGCTCAATTACAGGTAAAGTTTGTCTAAAATTAATTACAAAAGCTTAAACACTTTTTCCTTTAATTTGCTTAAGCTTAATAGGGCTTTAACTTCTGCAATTTATTTCGGACATACTTTAAATACAAGTATATAAAAAATATTTCTTTTGAAGATATCTTCAAATTTATAAAATATATAAGGGGCAGTTTTTTTTATTATGATAGGATTTCGGAGTTTTTGTTAAAATCATCTCAGAATTTCCTAACCGCGTAGACACTGTCAACTCAATAAAGTAGAAAATTGTGCTGCTCTTCGTGAGTATGGAGGGTAGAGGTAAGGTAAGGAGAACCGTCTCTGTTTATGAAAAAGTGTCCGTAACAGCGCGTCCAGTAAGGGTGGCGCTGCGGCACCTTAGGATACTTTTTAAAGAAAGCACCAAAAGTGATTAGAAGAAGATAGAGAAATAAACAAGGTAAATAGTTGAAGTTTTGTATATGGGTATTTTACTAACTACTCTAGTTATGAAAATTTTTAAATATTTAAACTCATCACACTTCACTCCGTCTACAATCGCTATGTTCATATTAGATTTTTTTGTACGCCAGCGCTACTCTGGCAGATAATTGAAGCTTTATTGTCAGTATACAGCTGGACACTTTTTCAACTCTCCCCCCATACAAGACGGTTCTCCTTACCTCTACCCTCCATATTCGTGAGTTAGGTACGTCGTCTCAGTGTGCGCCTTTCCTAACTGTTCCTGAGATAAAGCCTGTGTTCATAAGGATACATGTTTTTGTTTTTTTCTTCGTTAACGTCTTGAAATACCAAAATCGTCCAGTGTGGTACTAGAACTTCAAAAAAAAAAATCCTTGTCAAAGTGTAGTTTTAGACCAGTAAAGAACACATTTTCTTGGTCGACTAATATTTTGAATACGCCACTTATATTTTGTAGTGAAATTTACTTTCTAGAATTTTTATTATGTATAAAATATCGAAGGTGATTGAAGCGACCTTGACTCTATCTCTGAAAGCAGCTGAAAGGTTAATGAATAGATGGATCGCAAGATGGAGATACTGTTAGTTAAAATTAGTAAATCCATATTGACAGTTTATTTGCTGCTCATAAGGGCTCGAGAATTTGTTTAAATAAACTCGTTTTTCAATTTTTGTTATTCGATAGTTTCACGAAATTGGAGCAACTACATCTTACGATACCTACGTCTATTCCTAGCCTAAGATATCTATAATAATGTTAATTTCAGCAAAGTTTGGTCAACGAACAATATAGTGACAAGAAATATTAAATTGGTTAAACTACCTATTAAAGACAGAATTTTTTAAAATATACAATTAAAATTAACATTATTCAGAAAACGAATCGGGAACTTATGCTATACCTAATTACAATTTTATGTTATGCAAGTAAAAGGCAATGCGATTGTTTATAAATATTCTTGGGTACATGACAAAATTAAATATTAAAAAAGAAGCTGACTTACGACAACGACAACAATACGAATTTTACATAGGATGGCCCGAGGTATTTATTAAACCGAAATTAGATAAAAAATTCCTTTAAAATTCAGGTAGGTATAGAGTGAGACTGATGTATGGATGGATATATATGCATTCTCAATAATTTCTTCCAAATATGAATAGTATGAAATAATGTCTGATTTGAGTATTAAATTAAACATATTTTGAATGTGTTACGCAATTTAAAAATCCCAAAATGCAGTGAGGTATTTGATATATTTTAGTAAGTAGTATTGTCGGAAAAGTCAAGCAAGTGACAACAAGGCAAATGCTACCTAAAAAATCGGAATTGCAAACCAAATATCATGAGGAATTGGATTGTTCTGTACGACTGCACGTAAAAGTGTTCATTATAAATAGTGAACTGCTCGTTATGTTTTTATTTACAAATAATAGTATAATATTAAGAACGGTAAGGGTTGTTTACCGGTCGACAGCAATGTTTCGAGATGCTTATACCATTTTTTGCACGATCGTATTGAAATAAATTTCGAATAAAATAATTTTTTGTGCGATCGATCTTTTTTGTTTATTTACTGCATCGGTTGTCAGGACGGTACGTTGTGTTTACTGGTTTCTAAGTCTACGTCGGTAAGTAAATTACTTACTGACGTCTTAGCCCTACATACATTTAAGTGTTCCTAAACACTATATTACTTCATTCATTACACAAAAGGAACAAAAAAAATAAGATTTATATTTTTTTAATGAACAAAATCGAACAGAGCAATATAAAAAGTAATAAATAGCATGAAAACAATTTCACCAAAATGCTAATTTTATTTTAAACTGATCGAGAAGTATGTGAACGAAATGTCAAAAGTGACATTTATACCTCTCGATCAGTTTAAAATATAATTTGCATTTTGGTGAAATTATTTATTACTTTTTATATTGTTTAGTTCGGTTCTGTTCATTAAAAAAATATATATTTTCTTATTTTTTGTTCCTTTTGTGTGATGAATGAAGTAATATATTATTTTAGACCACTTAAATGTATTACGTCGGTAAGTAATTTACTTACCGACGTCTGAACGGTAAGTAATTTACTTACCGACGTCTGAATGGTAAGTAAATCACATACCGACGTGTTAGACTTATAAACCAGTGAACACAACCTACCGTCCTGACAACCGATGCTGTAAATAAACAAAAAAGATCGATCGCGCAAAAAAATTTAGTAGCCGACTATAAAAAATGAATAAACTTTATAAATGTATCTTTAATTCCTCACTTATTTATTCAGCGGGATACCAAAATATAGCGACTTTTTCCCAAATTTCGGAAAGGTTACATGGTATTTTCGCCTTTTACTCTTAAATTTTGTTTCATACTTCACCTCACTTAATTATATATCAACATCTTATTTCATTTAAATGATTTGGGTTCAAGATGAAGTTTGAACGGGGCTCTAAACTCAAAATAACACTTTTTATAAAGTTTTTTTCAATGGAGGAGTTCAGTGTGCTCAATTTTGGAATACATAACTCACACTTTCGGTGGAAATGTTTTTGTTCCGATGTAAATGGAAGAAGCTGTACAAATTTGACATATCCCAAAAACAAACTTCATTATTTTGGTGTTCGATAAGAACAGGTTCTTATTATCTGAAATACTGTTTGAGATACGGTCATTTAAAATGGGATAAAATATACTAGGCCTTGCGGTTAACTCAAAAATTAAAATTAATGGGAAATTTTTTTCTTGCAATGTGGTACATTTGTACGAGAGTACAAGTAAGGGCCACCCTAAAATTATATACAACTATAAAGTACTGATACAGTAAAACGATCTAATCTATACACAAGATAAATACCTATAATCACATGTAAAATCACCTTTGATCAGATTGTTTGTGTTTAAATTTGAACAAATAAGCAAAGTCATCAGTAGGAATCGACCTATAATAATTAGGTTTTTTGAACTGCTCCATATCCAGATAGGCATGTTTCCTGGAAAATCTCAAAACCACCGGTCGTTGATAGTTGCTGTCAGTCCATCGAGGAGGTAAAAAAAATAAACTTTTCTCACGATTTCTTCTGTTTAAAGTTTCTTCCGGTACACGGGAAGTAGAATCGTCAAATCTTATAAGATCATCTGATTGCCTGGAATCGGGGATAGCTCTGGGATTGTGATGATTTACAGGAGGGGGAATTTGGGAAGGCCGCGCATCCTCGTCACTAGGAAATCGTATATTACTTGTCTCAGGTTCGTTGGGAAACCGCACTATGTTAGATTCTGAATCCAAGGGAACGAAAGTGTCAACTTTTGGAGAAACAGTTGTCGTTTTGGTTTCGACTGTCCAATCTGAAGTTGTTGTAGTTTCTGTCAACATGGTGCCGTCTGTAGCTGTAACAACAGTAGATTCTGTTGTTATATCAGTTATTGCATCAGTAATTTCAGTAAATGCAGTCGTAATTTTTTGAGTTGTTGGTTCCGTTATTGTTGTAGTTTTCACTAAATGTTTCAACAAATCTTCCTGTAGCTTTTGCTCAATTACGTCATCTCTTTTGTCGATATTACTTTTATGTTCACTGATAATTTGAGGCTTTGTAGGGGAAACTACAATAGCAACGTCAGATTCTTCTATAGTCTCATCATTTTGGACACCTAAAGGAATATTAACTTGATAAGGACCAGTAGTTTGTACTTCTTCATCATAATAATCATCGTCATAATCCACTTGGAATTTTTCATTCAGTTTTTCTATCAGAAAATTATAGTGAGCTGATTCGTCGAGTTTGATCATTCTTACACATCTGCCCAATGGATCTGAGCTGTATCCTTCGGCGCAGGCAGGTAAAGATTCGGGACTGAAAGTTGGTGCTATGAACACTGACTTCGGGGTGATTCTGCGGCGTAGTACTCCGTCTGGAAGTTGTTTATTTTGATTGTGATCATCCACCAACAACCAAGCTTCCCAAGTTAAATCCGGAGACCTTTCGTTCAAGGGTTTAGCGGGATAACACGAGCAAGACGAAAAATAGAGAACTGAAATAATCACGAACTTCCACATATTCATCACTAAAATGTATTTTTTTGTCATATTTAAGTCATATTAAGGACACCACGTAGTTGAAGCGAGCACTTTTATTCTTCTTCGTATGATCACACCGGTTGATGATAATATACTGATCCAACACATCTAGAGAACGGCTTCGTATATGAGATGAAATCTGCAAATGAAATAATAAATTAAATTATTGAAATATTTACTTTTATTGATGGACGTAAATTTCCATCTGCTGTTTTTTTGGCAAATGGCCACAAATAAATTAGTCCAGTTATCATACACGCGCAAAAATCAAATTAAATAAGGCGAATATCAATTGCATATACTTGATGTTTGAAAATTTCTATTCAACATACGTTAAATCATATAATGGCAGAATTTTATCCTATTGAAATATGTAATCACTACCGCAATGTATAAATTGTCCTCAAATACGAAACAGTTAATGATAAAATACAAATAAAGTACCACCACTGACGACCGGGGACAACCGCGTGGTATGCAAACACAACCTCCTCAAATGTCAATAATAAAATGGCTGTATGCACGAAACATCTTTTGTAACGCCAATGGCATGAAACGGTCGTTACGAAGTAACATAGATAAACAAGACCGATTTTGGCTTCTGCGCAAGACAGACGGCAAACTTCACGTGTCTTCTTCTTATGTGAAACGGATTCTAAGCTAGAGGTAAGGATACTCGAAATATGAGGCAAAATGGGGGGATCGACAGAGGAAATTTTGTCATAATTTTATCACCAGAATGTTTCCGCATGAATTTAGAATATTTGGTTTAATAATCTAAAAATATTGAAAAATTAGTTGAGTACATAAAAATAAAATTTATTTTGTATCGGGTTTTCTTTATAGTATTTTTAAAATACCGGTCTAAAAACACCAAGTTGAATATTAGATTTATAAGCGCGTAACATTTGTAAAAATTATAAATAATGTTGAAATTAATTTCTTTTAGATCTGTTTACATGAATGATCGGAACTCTTGTAAGCAAATCATTAATTAACAAACGTTTACCACTTTTTTGTACCTATATAATAATAAACAACTTCATGAAGGTGACTCATCTTACGACAAAGTGTGATACAGGGTTCGAGATAATTTCAAAATGTGGACCTTGTCGACATCCAATATTTTTCTTTTAAAATAACCCTTATACCAATCATGGTCGTAAGATTGGTGCACCCTGTATATTGTTTTCAACAGTGCCGTAACTTGGAACATACTTGGAATTTAGCGCCCGCGGTCAATGTTAGGGCGGCGCCCCTATTACATACATTTTATAACCAGATGAGAACAGGTATACAAATTAACGTTGACATTAATATGAAATAATAAAATATAATAACATAAAATAAAAAAAAAACTCTGATATTAATATTATATATTATTTTTTCTACAATCACTTTGAAAAGTAGGCCATTAACAACGAAAAGTTGACGTTTCTTGAGGTGAGTTACTTTTCATACTTCTTATTTCAAGTACCTGTCAAATACTTTATAAAATTTTAAACGTATAATTATTATTGTCAATACTGTCAATGTACTTCTTCTTATTCAACAATTAGAAAGGCCTCACCTAGCAGGGCCATCCGGCCAGTATATGCAAAATATTCAGAAGGTGGCACAACAATTAGGCACAAAAACACACAAAAAATTAATACGGTAACATCGCAATCACACTAATTAATTATTTAAAACATTAAGAACTTAACAAAACAGCGATTTATTAGATTGTAAAAGATTTTCAGAAGAAAAAAAACACTCCCTAGCCAGGTTGCTCTGATGTCACTGTCAATACAATTATGTTTGTAGTATCGGTGTAGTATCGGCAACGAGCGTTTTGCAATTTTTTACGCTCGGCGAGCGTAAAGTAACTCTCCTCAAGAAACGTCAACTTTTTGTTGTAAATGGCAAGCGAAAAAGCCTACTTTTCAATGTGATTGTAGAAAAACATAATTGTATTGACAGTGACAGTGGCAATGACAGTGACACCATAGAGGAACCTGGCTAGCGAGTGTTTTTGTCCTCTGAAAATCTTTGACAATCTAGTAAATCGCTGTTCTGTTAAGTTTTAAATAATAATTAATTAGTGTGATTGCGATGTTACCGTATTAATTTTTTTTTTGTGTTTTTGTGCTCAACTGTTGTGCCATGTTCTGAATATTTTGCATATACTGCCCGGATATCCCTGCTAGCTGAGGCCTTTCCAATTGTAGAATAAGAAGAAGTACATTGACAGTGTTGGCAATAATAACATGTTTGAAATTTTATGACAGGTACCTACTTGAAATAAGAAGTATAAATTTATCAATTTTCTCAGTTATAATATATATTCAGGTGATTGTAGAAAAAATGTTAAATGTATTGCGAGCTAAAAATGGAATTATCGTTCTCAAGCAATTAACGCGCACTGCTTCTCGTCGCGTTAACACTTTTCGCTCTTAATACATAAATAACTAATACCAACTAAAATACAAAATTACCGAATGACTCGGTACACCTATAATAACAAAAAACAAAAATTAAAGCTGAACCCTATGTCATCTGCAGAAAACATCTTAAGTGATTTATTTACCAGTTAGAAAATGAAAATCATCTACAACGCTCTGAAGAGCACAATATTCAGGTGAGTTAGAATGACATCAACAATTTGCAAGCATGAGATTCTAAATTTTTTAACTTCACTTAAATTGCTTGCCTCGACACAGCAACACTAGCCTACCATATTTTAAACATTTCTCTTTCTTCTTATAGTAAATTCTGGTTCCATATCTACGGACTCAGAAATGTGATTATCATTTTTCAGGACATTTTCAAGCAAATTTTTCCCAAGGGATTGAATTTCCTCAACAAGCTCTTTTATTAAATTAGACCCATCCAATCCCGTTACAGATATTCCTTTATTAACTTATAAATTTATAAATTCTACTTAAAATGACGTTCCAGAAAACAAGAAGACATACAGTCCAAAAGCAAAAGAAAATGATTTAGAATCGACAGTATCAGAAACTGAGCTAGTTTGGCGCCTAGTAGTGCCCCTAGCGGAACTAACCGTGCAATTTGCCTTATTTGATGGACGATATGCAGCATTGCCACGGTTAAATTTTTGCTTTGATAATCTGTAAAAAAATATGGACTGATTGATTGTGCTGTTTTTTTTGAAACGGTAATTTAGAGCTACATAATAGGCCTAATTTTTTCCTTTATTAAAATATTTATTATAATTATTGTTTAAATGAATCTGGTTCTTTTCTTTTATTATGAAAAACCTTTTTTCTTTCGAAGGATTTGGCGCCCTCCAAAATCTTGAGCCTGTGCCGCACTTGCCACGCCATAGTTACGGCACTGGTTTTCAAACTACTTATAACTGAAACACTGTGTATAACAATTCTAGGAATAATAAAGATTTTCTCCGAAAGAAAGAGAACGTTTGATAATAGGAAGTCTATATAAATTTATGACAAAATGAACAATAAATGTGGAAGAGGTCAATGGGCCAAAACGTACACTATTTTACATTGGCCTTGAATATTGTTCGTTTGTTGCGTGTGCTAATTTGTTTTTATATTTTTGTTCTGTCAGAACTTCGATGACAACTTTTAGTTTTTTTATAGTAATGCGTAGGTACCAAAGTAGGTAGTAACCAAAAATTATGTGTCAAAAACAGAAATGATATTGGAAATGAATTAAATCTACAAACTAATTAAAATATCTATCATAATTATTAACGTTCAATATTTTTTTTCTACAGATTCGGTAAATGATTATTATGTTCAGTATTGTCATTCTGTGAGTGAAAGAGAGAAAGTTAAAGAACAACAGAAAGACAATGTCGCATTCCCCTCTCCGGAGAGTGTAAAGAGACCAATCGAGCCTAGAGTGGTGAGTTTTTCATGGAGGGGAAGTGTTTTGTTCTCTCTTGGACATATAGAATTTTATGTATAAGTGCTCAATGTTGTTATATATGAGATGCTACATACGGAAGATAAATATTTGCCGAACCTGTATATTTATTTGTAACTGTAAGATGTGATGAGAAAAATAAAAGACCTTTATTATTATTATTGTTATTATGTATATAGAAAGTCAACAAGTTGTTTGGATACTTTTGTTACTGCAATATTATACTTAGTAAAATAAAAATAAATGGAAACGAATCCGTATTTAATTTTTTCGCAAGTCATAAAAAACTTTTAAAAATATTAAATCTTAAAATAAATCGTTGGTGATTTAGTTGAAAAGCGAAAAAGCACGTTTTCGTATGTGATAACATTTTTAAGGTTTATTTTTAAATTATAAATTCGAAAATTTTATATTTACTTGAACAACATAAATAATTTAAAAATAATAGCCCAGAGGAAGTGCACAGTACCGGAGTTATTAAGATGCATGCAATGTTTTAAACTACTATACTATACTATTGGAATTTTTCGAAAAAAAATCGTTTGGTTTTTTTAACGTATTTCCTTCATTTTTGATGATAAAAAGTTTATTCAAAAACGATTTTGTAGAGTTTTTCAAGAACTACAAGGATCTGTAAGTTAAATCTCTTTAGACACTTTCGTTTTTAAATGGGGTGAGTTTAAAGGGCTAAAAAAAGGTGGTGCTCGTGTGTTAATAGTCGTTTTAAACGGCTATATCTCGTCAAATATTAACTGTACAAAAATTCTACTTATAGGAAAATTTTTGTCAATAAAAAAGCTACAATTTCGTTTTTCAACTTTACTTGTACCTCTAATATTTTATTTTGAAAGGAAGGGTAAAAAATACAAAATTATGAAAAATAACTTTTTACTTTAAGCCATAATTTTTCGAAAACTATGAATTTTAAATTGGTTGAACTTTTTGGACATATTAACCATACATGTACAAAGAGAATTGCACAAGGGTAAAGATCAATTTTAATTAGGGGGGTAGTTAGAGGGTTGTTTTCACCGATTTTTTTGTATAAAAAATTCAGTACTGACATTATTATTGTCATAATTCACTCAATTTTGATGCTACAGACCTTTTTTTAAAAGAAAGGTCTAATTATGCTCTTTGAAAAAGATTCTATAAGTTTTCTACGAAAAATGCATCATTTTTCCGGTATTTGACATTGAATCTATCACATTTTGCATCTGGGAAAAAAAGCTAATCATTGATGGGCCATATCTCGGTTCCTATTGGTTTTAGAAAAATTATAAAAAAGTGTTTTGCTTGTTTTTCAAAAGCTACAATTTTGCTAACTACAGTTTTTCTGATAAAATGCATAATTTTCGAGTTATCCGCGAAAAACGTATCAAAAACGTCGATTTTTTCCTCTAAAAAGCGTTACTTTCAATCGCGAATAACTTAGAGAATATTGATTTTACAAAAAAAATGTATAGAACATTTTTTGCTTAGAATCACTTTTTCAATCGACGCCTGTGGTTAAAATGTAATAAAAATGTTCACCCCCGAGATGGGGTGGCAAACACCCCAAGGCTTTAGCACCCTTCGGTTCGATATAGATTTTGATCCTTGGGCTATCACCTACCTTCTATTAAAATTTCAAGTCAATCCATGCTGGACGAAAAAATTGCCAGGTGAAATGCTTTCTTTCCCTGTACTAAACTTAAATCCAATATTTCGAAGGCTTAAGTGCAAAACGTCGTAGCCCACCAAACATTCAAAAAACCGATTTTGCCGCTCAAAGCTCAAATTGAGTTGACCTTCACATTCTGGCAAATCATCTTAAGCCACAGCTAGGTACCTGATAAATTTTACGCGCAAATAAAGTTCTATCGAAACCAGGAGGTTTTTTGTTTGCACTGAACAATTGTAGTTATTGGGGATACAACGTTTTGCACTTAGGCCATCGATTTGTAACCTTTGCGAAGCATTTTCCAGAGAATTATTGTATGGGAAAGAAAAACTTTTGGAGGTAAAATAGTGCAGGAGGGATGGGAGAGAAGAATTCAGGAAATAACAGAATAAGTCAGACTTAGTAAAATGCACAAAGAATAAAATGAACAGATAATTCCTTAATGACGTAACTGACAGGTCGGCCATACTGTTCTGGGTCCGCATGTCAAGTTCTATTTACTTTTCATTGTTTACTGGTAAACAACGGATGACAGACTTTGGTTAGTTAAAAAGTGCTTGAAATTATCCAAAATATGAACGTTTTGTAGTGTTTTTAAGTGTGTAATGCGGGGAACAAGAGATATATATGTGACCTGTCAAAGTCAGATGTTCTGGATTAGTCTATCAGAAGGCAACCTAACAAAATGAGGAAGAACACTGTGAAGGATTTTCAAATTATACTTTTTATAGTAGTTCAAGTGTAAAAAAAATCCTCCTCGTATAGGATATGTTGAAATATATTAGGAGCATGACAAACCGGAAGTACAATTTACTGAATATACACAGCTACCGATGATATGTAAAACAAAAGAGTTTCCGGTAGTCGTAGAACCAAATTTGTTACTTAATTCACAGTTGTAAATACATGCATACTTAAGCTGAAAAAACAATCAGTTTTATGTTTAAGAATATTTAGTTTCATTGTTAATGTTCAAGAATGTTATTGTAATTTCAATAACAGCTTATACAGGGTGTTTCATTGGGAAAGGGCCTAACTTTAACTGTGGATAGGGATCACTTTGGTGCTTCCAAAAACCTATATTTAATGTGTCTTCTGCACTTTATAACCGAGATACAGGGTGTTTTATAAAATTATCCTATTTCTTTCGAACCTCAGAACTTCCGAGTTACCCTGTATATTATTTTGAAATTTGGTACACGTAATAACGATTACCTAGAAAGTCCATCAAAAGCATCTCCATAAAGATAATGCAGATCCGGCTTAACAAAAAATTTCAAAACTTTTTCTAAAAACAACAACCTGTATATAGATTTTTTTGAAATTGCTCTTTATAATTGGAAAGAGTATGAAAAATAGAATCTACTTATTTGAAATGATAATCTATATACAGGTTGTTGTTTTTAGAAAAAACGAGTTTTGAAATTTTTTGTTAAGCCGGACCTGCATTATCTTTATGGAGATGCTTTTGATGGACTTTCTAGGTAATGGTTATTACGTGTACCAAATTTCAAAATAATATACAGGGTAACTCGGAAGTTATGAGGCTCGAAAGAAATAGGATAAATTTATAAAACACCCTGTATCTCGGTTGTAAAGTGCAGAAGACACCTTAAATATGGGTTTTTGGAAGCACCAAAGTGATCCCCATCTACAGTTAAAGTTAGGCCCTTTCCCAATGAAACACCCTGTATGACCGTGTACGTGAAGTTTTGTTTTTAACAATTTTTTTCAAATTAAAATCTTATTGCACTAAATGTAAGTATTTGCAGCGATATTAATTTAAATCCCGATGGTATGGAGACCTGGAAATAAACTAACCTCCTGGATATCCATATCTAACGCACTTAAGATTACTTGAAAGCCAAAATTTACATTTCGTAATCAACTTGTTAACTAAACTGAAGGATATTGAATAATGTATCTACGTGTACAACATTCTTAATTTTTCTAATGTCTGGATCTGGTCTGGATCCCGTTAAAGAGTAGTATCGTAGACAGGTAGAGGTAGACATGGCGCTTGGAGGAGCTTAGAGTGAACCTACAAGTCACTGTCTATGTGGTAATACATTGAAAAAATTGGTGCAGAGGTATAGTTTATACGATTTCAATAGGACCATCCGAAATTTGTTTGTAGTCCAACTGAAATCGTATAAACGATACCTACCTATTGAAGTATTTGATTCTTCTACTGAAGCGCTATCATTCAAAAGTTTCAACAAAGTGATATGGAGTCGCAGCGGACGTTTAATTTAAAAATTGTACATCATAAGTAAATAAAATCTGTTGTTTTTCGTTTATTATCTATTCGTCATCGTTATTGACTATTAAATCACGCAAACAAAATAATTAGATTCCTTTAAAAATAATCCAGACTGTTTATTTTAATTTAATGTTATTTAACATTCAATCAATATTCACTAACATCAATTATTTGTTGAGTTTCGGAAAGCAACCACTTATTTTCACATTACAATTATTGTTATTACATTTATTTTAGTGAAAATATAAATACAAAATATGACAATCCGCTATTTTAGCTAAAACATCGACCACAAAAGTGTGACGTCAACGTTTTGTATATTGCCCGAACTTACATCGTATTTTCTGGTTTTGCATCGTTTAAATGATATTCATAAATTAGAGCTAATAAAAGCTGGCAGTAGATAAATACTTTGACCACAACTGAGATTTAGCCGCGACCATTGATAAACGCGCCCTTGGAGTGCCTGTAATTACGTGTTCTAAAATCAATTTTCAGTGCAAAGCTGCCAACTTAGAAGTTGTGCCTACAAATTAAGGCGGTAAATATTATTCTTTTCAACTAAAGAAATAAAGATGTGATATTATAGGACCAGGACAAGCCCTATTAGCCTTGAACAGACAACGTGTTATATCGGGGCTAGTACTAGAGTGCCACCAAGATTTAGCTAACGCCTCGGCAGATAACAATATTATCCTAAGGTGGGTTAAAGGGCACGACAAGAGTAAAGGAAATCGCATTGCCGATTCTTTAGTCAGGGAAGCGGCTGGACTGAAAATTTTACCCAGTGACACCTACGGCCAAACGACTTCGACAATTGCGGAACTAGCCAAACGTTACACCCATGCTTAATCCCTTAATAGATGGGATGGAATCAAAGGATGCAGTCTTGCCAGGATCATTCTGGGATACTCGGTGTTATCGAAATGCCTCCCGTTTTTTCAGGTACCTATTTTCATAGATGAAATGCCTCCCGGGTACAATCGAAATGCCTCCGGGTCCTTAATCATTTATGGTAATATTTTGTGTGCTTAATCTTTGTATAATGACACAATGTTGCCAAATTATAATTTGAATAGGTAAATATATATCTATTTTTATTTTTCTAATTCTTATGCACTGTACATAAAATCTGTTAACAAAATATTTCAGAGTACGACATTTTTGTTTAGAAAATAAAATTGTTTACAATTAAAAACAAAGCCGAAGTACACTTAGTTGTTTATAATAAATATCCTTTCTATAATGATGTGATTACTTAATCAGTGTACATTTTTGTTTAGAAAATAAAATTGTTTACCATTAAAAATAAAGCCGATGTACCTACACTAAGTATTCTAATTGTTTTGATCTAACACGATTCTAATCTCTAATCTATTCCATGAATAGGGTAGTTTGCACCTACTAAATCTGGTAATTAGTTGTTTATAATAAATATTCTTTCTATAATTATGTGATCACTTAATTTTTGTATAAATACTTCAAGTTTATTAGTTCTTGTCTCAGTTTTGTCGATTTAAAGCTTGTATCAGTTTGTCAATTTTAAGTTCAAATTGTGTTTAAGTGGATTAAGTTATAATATTCGAAATAATGGAATCAACGATGTGTTCGAGTCAAAAGGGCAAACCTTTAATATCAATTGATGGTTTCACATTCGGTTTTCAAAAAATGTTGGCCAAAGATACGGTAAAGCGATGGACATGTACTAAGAAAACCTGCAAAGCATTTGTGAAAACGCAGGGATGTGACAATTCGATAATTGAGTCGATATTAGATCACAATCACGAGAAGTTGTCTGCCGAAGTGTCCAATAGGAAAGCCGTAAGCAATTCGATAAAAAGAGCAGCCGTGGAAGATATCAACGAAAAACCAATGAAGCTCATATGTAAAGAACTTAAGAAGACGAATATAGAGACATTTACTACCAACGATATCTATAGGGTGAGACAGAATTTATATTACGCTAGAACAACTAATTCTTTAATTAAACTTCCTAAAAGTATATCTGAATTTCATATTGCTATCGATTCAACTTCGATTATTACAAATAGGAACGAAAATTTTATAATTAAAAATGACAAAGATAATCACATTGTTATATTATCCTGTTCTTCAAATCTTTCTTTTCTTTCGACTGTTTCCAATTGGTATGTCGACGGAACTTTTGAGTACTGTCCTCGCTTTTTCACCCAATTGTTCACTATACATGGCTTAAAAAATGGACATTATATTCCTCTCGTCTTCTGTTTACTTGAAGATAAAAAGTCATCTTCTTATTATCTCGTGTTTAAATATATCATAGAAGAATGTATTAAACTCAATTGCCCTGTATCCCCTAAAGTAATAACTTCAGACTTTGAAATTTCTATACATAATGGTATCCGTAAGGCATTCCCTGAAGCAGATCTTCGTGGATGTCGTTTTCATTTGGGTCAGGCTTGGTATAGAAAGCTTCAAGCACTGGGCTTAGCTCCAGAATACCAGAAAAAAGGTGCTGACTCAAGTGAAATTACCCATTTTCTGTCATATATTTTTGGCCTATCATTCTTAGATCCTGAAGAAGTTGGCGATTTTTTTGCAATAGATTTGTCCGAAATTAAACCAGTCGATGAAAGGGTCACTCAGTTTTGTGATTATCTTGTGGATAATTATATATCGGAAAATTCGAAATTTCCGCCACATCTCTGGGCTGAGCACTCTTCATCTTTAGAAAGAACCACAAACCCATGTGAAAGTTTCCATTCCAAGTATAACTCGTCTTTCTACTGCCCTCATCCAAATATAAATAATTTTATTGAGATTATTTTACAATTTCAAATAAATACCTATATTAAAATAAATTCTGTCTCGGTACCAAAAAGAATTGTTGAGGAAAGTACAGCAAAAATCAATTTTGTAAATGAAAAAATATTACAATTAAGAGAAGGTACAATAAATAAATTAGAATTTGTGAAACTAGTGTCATACAAATTTAGGAAAAATAATTTGTAAGTTTGTAAATTTCTTCTGATGATTTGTATATAAAATTGAATAGTTCAGTCTGCAGACTGAATTTTATTGTTTGAGTCGTAATTTTCTTAAAAATTGGTGTTTTTAAATTTTCTGCGATGATAATATTATGTAATTTTGTAAGTTTCTGCTGATGATTTGTTTTAATAAATGTATAAAATACTTATCATGTCTTTATGTTTTTGATCAAAATAATCAAAATATTAAAACCAAAAAATAATGGTTAATATTGAGTTATTAACGAAATTCTATAAAAGGACGAAAGTTTGGCAACGTCTCACCTTCGTACAAAGATTAGAAGCTGGTAATTTATTTAGAGCTTAGGAGGCAATTCGTATGTGACCCTTTTAGCGACAGGTAAGAAACCCTTTTTCGGGAGGCATTTCGTATCCGGCCGGGATACTAGCGCCGTAGAAATATTTGGCGATGACTAGGAAAAACCTACGTTTAACAGTAGGATCTCTGACTGGCCACTGTCAACTAAGGAAACACCTCCATACTATGGGGCTAGTGGACACACCTCTATGCAGGATGTGTGAACAGGAAGATGAAACTGTCAGGCATGTCTTATGCGAGTGTCCGGAGTTATCGTCAATATATAAGAGAGTGTGTGTTCGGTGAGTCTTGGCCTACACCTGCCGATATAAAGGAGATGTCTCCTAGTGATCTGTCTACCTTCCTGGGAAGGACAGGCCTAGGAGGACAACTCCTCGGGAGGATGTACAATGGGTCACATGTGGCATAAGTACTGTGAGCCTACACTCACCCTCCCTACTCTACAGATACAGATACAGGACCAGGAATAAACAAATTTATTATTTTAAAAGTTGATGATATTCGATTATTAATTAATTATTTATAATTGATTATTAGGGTGGTGCAAACAAAAATAGGTTTTTGATGTTTTAAGAGCCCACTCCAAAAGAGCTAAAAAAATAATATTTTATTCAGAGTTGGTAACACTGTTTCAGTGTTACTATAGCGCTCATATTCTTGGGTCATACCCTATGCATTTTATTATTGACCCTTAACGCTGTCATCAGATAAAAAATAAAACTGTTGAAATCGGTTGGTGATTTATGTGTTCAGTTGTGGAAAAAAATATAATTGACGTTATCGAATGTGAACTTTTTTAACGACATTGTGTACATCCGTTTCAGATAGTCGGCAGATAATTCTACGTTTTCTTATAGTAAATTGATATAAATATGAGAGTAAACAGCCAGACCTGTTGAAAAAGTGAAAATGCGGATATATTTTTATGTTAAATGGCCACTTGCATCGACTATTTTAAGTGAAGGTTAGGGTTAAAGGCCACTTAAAGTTGATAGTTTTGTTGCACCGTATGTCAAACTCAATTTAAACCTCCCTTAACTAAAGCCGTCAATTTCCTAGGTTTACAACAAAACTTAAAATTCTGTTAACCTAAACGTTGCTTGTTGGCTGGTGGTTTGTTGTGTTGCAGCAAGGAAATGAATATTTTCAAGATTTAGATTTAGAAATAATAGAATATGGTTTTCCGAGACGAATATTTGTTCGGCCCAATTATTTTCACTCAATGGACAATTTAACTTTTTTTAAGACATTTAGATTTTACAAAGAAACTGTTATGTTTATTTTAAGTTTAATAATAGAAGATCGTCTGGAGTTTCCTGATGACAGGAAATGAAACCAAATATATATGTTGATTATAATTATGTAGTTACTCATTCAATACTTTGCCAAACCAAGTTTACAGACCTTGTGATTAAGGGGAATCTATCGGCAACGATTTGACAAAATATCGAAATATTTTTGGCAAAGAATTTTGAGGTAATGGATGTATTGAAAATTAAGAAAAAATATATCATGTAGATTAAGGTTGAACTTAGAATTCTCATCGAATAAAAACTTTGAAATGCTAACCAAATTTTGTTGAAAAAAATACGAATATGAAAATCTCAGAATCCTCAAATTACTTATGACCGTACAATTCCTTATTGAAATTCGGTTGCTACCACTAAAATATCGGATAAAAATCCATCTCTCGCTTTTCTATCCTTCTATGACTGACATTCTCTCTCTGCTTCGGTAGTCGCGTGCCGTTCCATTGTTGATACAACGCTCGCCGGTCTCGGCGGTCTCCCAGTTCAGTACTGACGAAGCTTATAGAGTAGTACGTGAACCAAAATCCGCTTGGACCGCTTGGCTACCTACATCTTGCGGAGCTTTCATATTTCTAATAAAATTTTCGTTATGTGAACTTAAACGTGGGGACGTAGGGAAACAAAAAAATATACAAAGCATAATTGTGCAAGGTCGAATTTGGTAGATGCCCCTTAATACATCTGTCGCTAAACTATAAAGCCAAGATTATATACATTGTTGTGAAAAGCTTTTAGGAGCAACAGCCTTAGTCCAATCAACCAGTTGCTAACTTGTCTTGCGAGCTCAGGTTTTCTGATAACTGTTGCACATTTTATGCAAATTGATGTATGGTTGAAATAATACCCTTCTTGGTGTGCGTCATCGATTGTTAATCTCCTTCTATCACATTACGTAGGAAGAAATGGAAAAAAGGCAGGTCTGTGATTAATCATAATCAAAATATCACAATAATGAACTGTTCGAATGTTTTACAAATGTTAACCATAATCTTTGACTTACAAAAATTTGATTGGTTGATGTTTAGATTACGCGCCAGCGCAACCTATCAATCGGGAGCTCAAAATACTATGGAGGCGTTACTTTCGTAGCGGCAATGTGTCTTACGTCTTTTTCTACTGTCACACTGACAGTTCTTGCCAGGTGTGTACTTTGTTGCTTACGGTCAATTATTATTTATTTGAAGTGAATATCAATCTTATTGTTATATTTATCTAAATAATACAAAAATATGCCTAGATACACGAAAAAACATCAGCATTTTGAAAGTTCTAAAATATTTTCAGTTAGAAAAAGATGCTGGTAATTATTGATTTTATATACTTTTCGAATTTGGCTGAATACGATCCTGATGATTTTATTTATCAAATTTAAGGTTAGCTATATGTCAAAATAGCAAATAAAATAAACGACATGCCGAAAACCCGGATATACGTCACAATCGATGATGCACACCAAGAAGGGTATTATTTCAACTATACAGCTAGCAAAACCATATCAAAAGTATCCTGCAATTAGCGACATTGTATCCCATATTTATCAAAATGCCAACAACACAAAGAGAGATCCTGATACACCCAGAAAAATTTTATTCAATGTTCAGATTTCCACGTCAGACACAAACCAAACAAAAATGCCATTAACAAATAATAACAATAATGGCATATGAAGTCGAAAGACTGTTATAGTTAAAATAATACCCTTTTTGGTGTGCGTCATCGATTGTGACGTATATCCGGGTTTTCGGCATGCCGTTTATTTTATTTGCTATTTTGACATATAGCTAACCTTAAATTTGATGGATTGTATTTAGGATTGTATTTAGCCAAATTTGAAAAGGCTATGCAATTAATAATTACCAGCTTCTTTTTCTAACTGAAAATACTTGAGAACTTTCAAAATACTGATGTTTTTCCGTGTATTCATGCATATTTTTTGTATTATTTAAATAAATAAATCAATAAGATTAATATTCACTTTTCATAAATAATAATTGACCGTAAACAACAAAGTACAGACCTGTCAAGAACTGTCAGTGTGACAGTAGAAAAAGACGTAAGACTTATTGCCGCTACGAAAGTAACGCCTTCATAGTATTTTAAACTCTCGATTGATAGGTTGAGCTTGAGCGTAATCTAAACATCAACCAATCAAATTTTTGTAAGTCAAAGATTAGAGTTAAAGTTTGTAATACGTTTAAACGGTTCATTATTGTGATATTTTGATTAGGATTAATCACAGACCTGCCTTTTTTCCATTTCTTTCTACGTAATGTGTTAGAAAGACATTAACAATCGATGACGCACACCAAGAACGGTATTATTTCAACTATACCAATCACTTAAATGTTAATGAAAATGTCCTAGAATTTGCATTGATGCCAAACTGCATGGCTACTTAGCTAAACCGACCTACAGTTGACATGGTGCAAGTTATATTTTAAGGGATGCTTAGATTTTACGCTCTACTTAGTTAAGTACACTTAAACAGTAAGTCGGTGCAAATGGCCATAAATAGAGTAAATTGCTAAATGTAATGAAATCTAGTTGGTAGAAATGGAAAAATATTTCGTCACATTTCCATAAAGAGTTAGTTAGGGATGATTTCTGCACGTTTGCTAATATATCACAAGAAGGAACCAAATTTAAAAAAGCTTGAATATAATAAGATACAATTTTCTAAATATAGGAGGATCTCACAAGCAGATGAAACATTCGCTGGTGTTTTTTTTGCCCTTCTTTATACGCTTTACTTTTTAAATCAAATTTACGACCCATACTTGAGATGTTTTTAAGCCATTTCAGACTGAGCGTCTGGGAATATACATACATACATCGATCAATTTTTAAATTACTTATGCCGCTTTTCCTTTTTTTATTATGGTTATATCACTAGATTTAATATGTTTTTTAAACATATACGAGGGTTCTCGTTTATATTATACATATAGAGCTA
>CAJUYG010000060.1:240220-255048 GCA_910591675.1 Galerucella calmariensis | reverse complement strand
AATATTTGCAAAACTTCTCATTCAATTACACAGTTTTAAGATTGATCAGTGTTGTTTTTGTATCAATTGGAAAAGATAAGTATGTTCTTACTTCAAGGACTTTCGGTACATGCATAAACAAGTTAAGATAAATTATAAATTATACAGAGTAGCGCATATTAGATTTCCGTATTACAGTAGAAAATGTGCGCCACTGGAAATTTTGGAGAAGTTCCAAAGGTGGCATACTTCCAGTTGTTTTTTTTTTCAAGTTAGACGGAAGTAATTTGTTGACTAATATTATACCCGGATATTTGATAAGTTTTAATTGGAGGGATTTTAACAACAATTTATTAATTGTCTAGCTAGCGGAAATAGAGGACCAATTATTCGTAGTCTAAACAATGTTTTTGATTTCTTATCCTTATCATTCAATAAGCGGAGCAAAGCCGAAAACTTACATTATTTTCGTATGTATATGTTACGGTAAAATTAGATATTGCGGCAAATCTACACATTTTCCGGTAAATGTGCGCATTTACCTCCTCGTTTGGGTAATGTGCATTCAACTAACATTTACAATTTCAAAGGGAAATGTACATTGAATTCACAATGACCATGTCGTTTTGGTAAATGTGAGAAAAAGGGGAAGGAAATATAATTATTACATTCTCCCAATACTTTGTAATGAACATTAATATATGCAAGAAGAAGAAGAAGAGAATATTATCATTGGATTCACTCTTCCCCTTAAGATATCCAATACTTTCTAGTGAACATTAAGTTATTCAACAAGGGGAAGGGAATATAAGCACTGGACTTACCCTTCCCCTTCTTGATTAACTTGATATGCGCGTTATAAAGTATTGAATGCATTCACCCTTCCCATTTTTGAAAAATATCCAATATTTTGTAACACGCATATCAAGTGATTCAAGAAGGGGAACGGCTAATCCAATGATTATATTCCCTTCCCCTTCTTGAATAACCTAGTGTGCATTACAATGCATTCATCACTAAAGCAGTGCGATCAACATTTCTTGTTCGCAATAAAACTTAAAAAAACAATAAGAGAAATATATTTACTATAGATATTTTTTTACTGCAACAACAATTTTTAATTTATTTGTATTCCAACTTTTCTTAAAACATGAAGGTAAGAGGATACATTTACCAAAACGTGACATTTGCCGGGAAATGTACATATATTATACATTATATTCAGTTCACACATACCTAACTTTTTGGGAAATGTACACATTTTATGGTAAGAGTATACATTTCTTAAGAGTGTACATTCACCGTAACTTACATACTTTATTTGACTTTAGTAATCTCAAGTTTTAAGAAGGAATAGTCATTAAGGAGGATTCATGTTATCAGATATCGGCAGGCAAACCTTCCTAGAAATATGAATCCATTAGTTTATCAATAGATAGTTTAAATTTAAATAAAGATCAGTTCTATTCAGTGCCTTTAGGAGTAAATGAATAAGTGATGGAGATATGAATGAAAGAAGGAATAAATGAATCTACAATCCACAATATAATTAAGGAGAGTAGAAGTTTTTTTGTGAACAAATTGAGATTTTTAAAGGTGAAAATGTCTAATGGCAAAAAAAACTATGGAAATGTTTTACTTGTTTCACATTTTTCTGATACATAATCAAAATAATACCTTTTTTCCACTATTGTGAAGTTGACAATTATTGTTTCTTCTAGACAACTGAGAAGTTGAATTTCTCTATTAGTGGTTAATAATTTTCTAATATTAACCTAGGTCAATAATGGACAAATTCAAATATTTTGAGAATTCAGGGATAGTAGTAAAAAGTTGTGCTTTCACTTGTCTTTAACATATATTATTTGCTGCTTGAAATTACCTATCAAGATAAAATTATTTGAATAAAAATGCTATTAGTTCAAGATTCGCTCAACCAAAAATGACTGATGACATAACGAGTACGTTTATAATATATCGAAAACTGACAGTGTACTTGTCAGTCAGACGACGGAGTAAACGTTTTTTGTGGTGCGTTTGTGGATTATTTTTAATTTTTGTCTCAAATTTGGCTAGTAATGGAAAAAAATTGTATATACACCATGGTGTTAAAGACATTTATAAACCTCGCACCTTACTCCACTCGGGGCAAAGCCACTCGCGAAATAATCTTGGTGCTCGGTCAATAATAATAGTATTCACCATAGATAACATAACACGTCTTCACCACCTTGGTGTATAGACCACGTTGGTGTATAATAATATTATTTTTAATCTCCTGTCTTTTTAGATAGAAGAATAATAGATTTAATACTATTATAAGAGCTTACAAAGTTTTTGAAAAGTATTTTCCAAAAAACAACCTCAACTTAAGGAAGAAACTACTACTTCTCGGACTATATGCCCCGACAGACATTTGCACATTACACTTCAAAGTTAAACAGCGTCAGTATGATCTACAATATTTAGCCATCCATTCTGGTTTGCAATTAGAAGCGACAACATCACTTGTAACACTTCCCAACTAGCAAAATGGAATTCTAAGAGGACTGAATTGTTGTATAACAGTCAAATAGCGTTGTTTTAAGGACTTTTTATGTTTATTAAGCATTTGGTTGCGATACTTTTGTTTTTTAAAGAAAATTGTTGTATTAAATGATTCTATAGTGACTTTTACAACATATGCTATAACGCATTATACGATCATTTTATAAGACTTTTATACCTATTGTATAAGAGTTCTATAATATACTATATAACTAACGGATACAACATTATAAAATAGTTACTTAAGCTTGTCTTATTGAAGCTGTATAATGTTGTATAATAAATATTGTATAGCATTCAATTGCGTTGCATTATAAAACACTTTTTAGTTGTATAGTGCCTAAATATTCTTCGTTATAAAACAGTTATCGTATACCGTGCCATTTTACAATAAAATATTGTTCAAGGCATTTCTTTGGGATAAAATTGTTGTTTTATAAATCACCATGTTTGAATAAACAATTCTTGTACCGCTATCGCCGCTATTATGAGCAACTGAGTTGGAAACATGAAACTATATTAAAAAATGTGACTTTATCATTATATAGAGAATTATATTGTCAAAGAATATCCATATGAAGTGATAAACAAATAAATTCATAAAAATAAGTATTTTAGGATATTCTATTTTATTATTATTTTTAAGTATCTACTTGAAACTTGACCAGAATTGAAGCGCTTCATTTTCTTGCCAAATATATACCTATAATCTAACAGTAAAATTTGCGGCGCATCAAAATTTGTACTATTAAACCATCCAAATGAAATTATAATTTTTACTATCGATGCCCGCCCAAGCGGCCCAAGTCGTTTTGTAAAGTCTCCATTTATACAAATGCAATGTATGATGTACATTCAAGTTGAAATATAATTTGGTTCTGATATTCTTCACTAAAAAATGAAATGCTCTTATAAATTGCTAGATGACAAAATGTTTCCATTGTGCTCGAAATAACAGCATTATAAAAAATATATTGCATTATACAACCATTTTATAGTAGCTGTATAAATGATTATAAAACAGTCCAGTAAGAGTTTTATAAATGTGTATTAAACAGTCATATAAGAGTTGTATAAACTTTCAATAGAACTGTTATACAACTAAACAGTTGTATAAAAATGGGCCCTTTTTAGTTGTATAAGGATCATCTAATTGTTTTGTAGACTATTATAAGAATTTTAGTATCCTATAAGACATATCTTGTAGCTGTTTATACAAACCTTATAGAATTTAAATTGCTACTTGGGTTGTAGACATGTTTCGGCGTATTTGCACATAATCAGTACAAGGTAGATATTCTTCGTCAGGGAGAGTAATGCCGAACTGGAGATGATACTGAAATCACATCCAATAACCAAGTAAAGGAAATGTTGAAGTGGTTAGAATAATATTAAATCTATTATTTTTCGATATCTATTGGTAACAGAAAACTGTAATTAAGGACATCATTCCCTAACATTATTTAAAACAATAGAAATATAATAAGTTTATGCGAGAATGTCAGAAGGTTGTCTTTGAGTTAGACAAAATGGATATTTGACCAATACCAAGTCTTGCTGTGCACACCTTACCTAAGGAGCTGTACAGAATCATCTACAAATGTTTAAATGGCTCTACACTCGACATCTAAAAATAAAATTGACCATTTATTCTGACAGCAGTAATAATTCATTAAAATGTCGCTGTATTTATCTTTTATTTAGTTGATATTTTTTTTATTTTGAACCAATAAAGCTATTATATATATATACAGTGAATCACCGGTCAAATAAAAGGTTGATTCGTAATGTATAACGTTGGTTCATTGTTTTGGATGGAATCCCTGTATTAATTTATATTTATTTATATTGACTTTCTCAATCTCTCGAATCTAAACTCTTTATATATTATGTCCTCACTTGAACCTTCTCTAGCCAAGTTCGTAATTAACTATCAATGACTATACTTTGTTTATTGAAAGTAGATGCTTGGAATGTAAACCTTTTGGATTTAACTAAAATATACTGAAGTTTAATATAAATACCAAATCAGCAATGCGATTTCATTAATTAACTATACCTACGATATTTATAAAATAAATGGCTTTGGATGGCTGACAAAACAGAACGAAATTAAAGTGGAAGTAGGTACTGACAAAATTTGTTTACAAAAAGACACATATCTAAAAAGTGAAAATTAATTATCGGATCTACACAATGAGGCTTGGGGGATAGGTTATTTAAGTTTGTTCACGAAATAAAAGAGCAACTTACTTATTTTGCGTAAATCTGGCTTTTGAAATAAACAACTATAAAATCGTGGTTTGAATGTTTGAAACTAGACCGTCGAATGTTTAAGGTGATTCTTAAAAAATATTTTATTTATCAAATATTGCTTAAGAATATATTTAAATAACATTTGTGGGTAACTACGTCGTTAATAGTACATTAAGAAATTAGTAGAAGAGAATGCCAGAGATAACTAATGAATGAATGGTAAGAAACTGTAATAAAGAAAATATTTCCGTTGTGTGGAAAATAAATCAATATTGATAATATTGTAGACTATTTTTGAAAAAAATCAGCCTATTTGTCATGATTGAAAATCAAAATTGCATGATAATGATAATGCATTTATAGCAACATTATTGAAAGAAATGTCACGTCCACACTAAGCCGATTCGATGTATTCGCGACCATTGGCTTGTGCCAATAAGTCAGCCGTGTGCCAATGAAAATCGCTGAGGTGTCGGTCTCCTTCAAAGGAAGCTAATTGAGAAAGAACAGAGGGGACGTGCCAATCACTGGCCTCTCGCGACTTCAGTTGTGATTCAGACTGCATGCCAGTTAGCACGTGCTTTCAAATGGACTGGACGAACGATAATGTTATTAAATTGGATAATCTGTATCTGTAAAGTAAGGAGGGTAGTGTAGTCTCACAGCACTTAGGCCACATGTGACCCATTGTACATCCTCCCGAGGAGTTGTCCTCCTAGGTTATCGTCCATCCTCTATTATGGAGGTATTTCCTTAGTTGACAGTGACCAGTCAGAAATCCTACTGTTAAACGTAGGTTTCTCCTGGTCATTGCCAAATATTTCTGTAAGAACAATTTTATAAATCTCCCTATATATAAAAATCTATAAAGTTTCAAAATACAAAACATCGGCACCCAGACACTTGAAATCTTAATCTCCTTAAGAGTCACGTCTATGTTTATATTAACAACATTAAAAATACGGAGATTTCAAATTACCTAGAAGAATTTTGGTAAAATCTCACAGAAAGGCAAAAAAAAGGAATATTGTATTAAAAAACCTTTGCTGTGTGAAGTTGAAATTATTTCAGTCGTTATTTAAACTTGGTGACCAAGGGTGATTTCTGTGTGTGGCTGTTTGCTGATTAGGGTGAGTTTTCTCACTGAGTAATTAAGTATTATCCATAAGCATTTGTTTTATTTCACAATCAAGTAATTTCTTTGAATAAATTAAATATTATCATCAATTAATATTTTATAGTCAATTTGGTTAACACTGATTGAGACAACCTTATTTTTAAATCTTACAGGGTTGTATTGTTTGATTTATATATTTTCACCTACGAGGTGTAATGAAAAATAAAGTGATTATTAGTAATATTATATTGTTTGTTCCGGCGTAGTACATTGCGGTCAGTGTATGCGTTTGTGTTTGGATTACTGTTAGAGATGTTGATTTTCGTTACTTTTGAGTAATCAGTACGAATCGTTACTTTGGTATAAAGTAATCATTTGAAATATTCGTTACTATGATTACTTTGATTACTCTGGTTATTGCTATTGAAAAGTATACGAAATACGAACGAGCAATGCTACTATATTATACACGCTCAAATTATTATGAGATAAGGGCTTGTTTCAGGCAAGGAACTTAGGAGATAACATGTAGGTTAGCTAGTGAAACAAAAAATACATAAAATATCCTAAGTTCGTGGATCAGCAGCACTGAAAAATATCAAAGCTCATAGCCATTGCCAATGCTTTGCTTTCAATTTCGGTATTTTATTTTGCATGAATCCGTACGTAATCACATATTTATCACTCAACGGTATGATTGCAACACAACACACACCGATGCGAGATACGAAATAAATACTAAATACTTTCTCAACGCTTCAACCGATGCATCGTCATCGTACAAATTGTACGTGATGCCGAAAAAACCAAAGTAATCGAAGTAATCACTAAGATATTGAGTGAGTATTCGTTACTTCGGGTATCACCGAGTAACGAGTACTCGTGTATCGTATCGTTACTTTTTCAACACCACTAATTACTGTGGTCAGTTTTCCAGGGGTCGTACTGTGGTTTGTACGGGCTAGTGACATGTGCCAGTTTTCATACTGCTATGGCACAGGAATGGTTGGTTATTGTTCCTGTTGTTATAGTTAGTGTTGTTGCCCTGTTGTTTATCGATCGATAGGGACACTGCGGTCAGTGTCAACGGAATGGAGATTTAATATTTGGTCAGTTCTTTGCTATGGAAACTAAACCAATAAGATCTTGACATGAATCAACTTTATTTTCTTTATTCTCTTTATTTTCTTTATTCTCTTTATTTTCTTTATTCTCTTTATTTTCTTTATTTTGTTGTTTTCTGGCTAAATGTCACTGAGAGAGATAATAGTGTTAACTATTTACCAATGTCAACTTTTAATTACTTTCTTACATTTAATTTAGAAATACTTTTGGTAGACTTCATTGCTCATTCGTTTCTCTTTAATTTCAGGTACGACATCTCATACATATCTGCCTCACGCCTAGAATTAAGTATTTTAGTATTTTTATTTTTATTATTATTATTCAATATTTTATTCACCTTTTGATAGTTTTTTTATATTTTTCTGTATTATTCAAGTATATAATATATATATATATTTTTTTTATTATTCAATATTATTTATTTTATTTACTTCTTTTTAACTAAACTATCTGTACATCTATACATATAAAAAAAATTTTAATTATCTATTTACATTTCTTCGACACCTGCTTCCCAGGGTCGCCCAGGGTGATCCAGGCAAGACTGCATCCTTTATGGTTCCATCCCATCTCTTAAGGGATTGAGCATGGGTGTAACGTTTGGATAGTCGAAGTCGTTAGGTCGTATGTGTCGTTGGATCCAAAAATTTTTAGTCCAGCTGCTTCTCTGGCTAAAGAATCGGCAATGCGATTACCTTTACTCCTGTCTACTAAGTCTAAGTCTACTAAGTAAATGCCAACACATTTTTACAGTCGCTGGCTCTGCCAACGGTAAATCGCGGCATAATGTAGACGAGCGTTTAAAGCATGTTTATAGCCATCTATTGAATTGTGGGTGCGCTTGGGGTTGTAATGCGCCGATGTGAATTTCAAATATAAGCGATTTTATCGTCACTTCAAGCGTTTTAAATAGCATGGGAAAATTGCTAAACCAATTAAATTCAAATATTACTAGCTGTAATAAGTGATATTATGTTATCTATAATAAACTTTTTATTTCCTACGGTCTTTATTATTCTTTTTGCAGTAGCAATTCACATTTTAAACGCCGTTAAATAATCTCGGAGTGCTAGTTATTCTTGGTACAACGATTGAAGAATCATCCTTTAGTGGTTTTAAGGATAAAAGGACAAACCATATAAATCGCAAACAAGTTTAAAAAACTTTACGGTTCTCTAAGCACTTCAGTAACTATCTAATTAAACTGAACTAGATTATATGTAATAGACGTAATGTTTTCAATTTGTTGATAATAACAAGCAACGACTAGTCAAACTGGTTGGAGCGTTTCTGGAAAGCAGTGTTATCGGCGCCAACTAGATTTCAATTAGAAAATACGCATCGAAAAAAAAAATGATTAGTTTGATTTTTGAAAATTATAATGCAATATAAGGTAGACAATTAGTCTTCAGAAGCTATTTTGAAGGTTATGTTCGTTGTTATAATATATATTATGATCTTTGATTATTTACAAGGAATTTTTGCCGTGAATTTTTTACTGTCAAACATTTATGGTATGGAATGCGTATAATCGAAAGATAATTACATAAATATACAGTCACTGTTTCTTGTTCTATTTGATGTAGCAATAAATATAAAAATAATATACAAAGCTCGTACAGTCGACACGGAATTCGGACAGAATGTGTACAAAAAAATTGACACGCCTTAAAAGTACTTATAAACTTATATATTTGAATTTTTGTGATAGTACATCGTTGCTTATTTTCTTCTCTTTCCAAAAATAATAACATTTTTTGATTGGAAAATATAATAGAAATTTAACAATAGTACATTATACTATAAGGGAGAGAAATGCGTTATTTTGGCAGAGGTGAAATTTGAATCCCGAGGGCTACAATGCACCGAGGACAAAATAGCATCTCTCCCGGATGGTATATGCTATTTTTTCCACGGTCTCATTAACTTAAAAACACATATTTTGTCATTATGAAGTAAGTTCGGATTTGTGCATTTTTTAGTAGTCGTTGAGTTATTGTCATAACTACAAAATTAACAAACAAAAAGAATTGTCAAATTAAGGTGCTAGTTTGGTTTAGTTTAAAGTTTGTTTAGTGCACAAAGTAATATTCCTCCTAAAATTAATTTTTAAAATTGTACAAATGTAATTTTTTAAATGTTACTAAATAATTTCAATATTATCTTTTTTGCATGAAAACGTTCTCCATAATGTAAGCTCCCTTGGGAGCATTATACTCCCTTTAGAATAATCGACTACTTCTGTTTTAATTTTGATGTCATAGAAACTGACTTCTACTCCCGACCGTGCAAAAAAATATTAAAATTGTAATTTGAATTAAAACTGGACTTTACATACATTTATAAACTAAACAAATCAGTTGTGGAGTAATTCCGTGTATTTCGAGACGTATGCGATCCTTTAAATCGTTTTAAGTTAAGTGGTCTTTCAGGTAGCCACAGAGAAAAAAATCAAGTGTTGTCAAGTTGGGGCAGCTTGCCGGCCACTCAATCGCACCTCTTCGGCCAATCCATCTCTGAGGGTAAATTATATATAAATATTGCCTAAAGTCCCTTTAATAATGTGGGGGTGCGCTTTGTTATTGAAAGTATTTCTTGCCAATACACTTTTAGCGTTTTCTTGGACATCTGATTTTTTAAAGGAATCATGCTACAAATTGATTGCCCCATTTTTTTTATTTCAGCAGCTGCATACAAAATTCTACTTTCCAAACAAACACGTTTGGTAAATAACCATTATGTTACCAGTTTGTTTATTGAGCTCGTCACTGTAGATCTACTTACAGGAAGGCATATCCAACAGCATTAAGGGGCATCTACCAAATTCGACCTTGCACAATTATGCTTTGTATATTTTTTTGTTTCCCTACATCCTCACGTTTAAGTTCACATAACGAAAATTTTATTAAAAATATGAAAGCTCCGCAACATGTAGGTAGCCAAGCGGTCCAAGCGGATTTTGGTTCACGTACTACTCTATAAGCTTCGTCAGTACTGAACTGGGAGACCGCCGAGACCGGCGCGACTACCGAAGCAGAGAGACAATATCAGTCATAGAAGGATAGAAAAGCGAGAGATGGATTTTTATCCGATATTTTAGTGGTAGCAACCGAATTTCAATAAGGAATTGTACGGTCATAAGTAATTTGAGGATTCTGAGATTTTCATATAGTATTCATAAAGCTTCAAATTACACTTCTTATCAATTAGTTTTTCCATCTAATCCATATTTAATTCTTTACAAGGGCTCAAGGTTTGCTTAGTATGTGTAATTACCTCATGATTCGTATTTTTTTCAACAAAATTTGGTTAGCATTTCAAAGTTTTTATTCGATGAGAACTCTAAGTTCAACATTAATCTACATGATATATTTTTTCCATAATTTTCAATACATCCATTACCTCAAAATTCTTTGCCAAAAATACTTCGATATTTTGTCAAATCGCTGCCGATAGATTCCCCTCAAGATTTCGATTGATTGTTTTTTGTTTAATTTTAAAAACTTACAAGGTCATATCATTAGTACAGTACAATTTAATTTAGAAAAATAAAACTGATTGTTATTATTTTTGGAGAGAGAAACAAAAATAAGCTGATTCAGTCCCCCTTTTTGTTCTCGCCTAGTTCATTGAGTTTGCCTAGACCTTCCCAAACCATTTTGGAACTAATTGCACAAGAACATTCCTTCTACATCCTTTATCAATATCGAACTGGGTACATTTCCATATACCGTGAATTTCCGCTTAAAAGATAAGTTTTTTCCCCAACTTTTCCGTTCCTATATTTAGCAATTACACTCGTAAATACGGAAAAACTTTTATATAACACTCGGTACTATCTAAATCATCACCGGTATCAATAGCAACTTTAAATATTTGTAAATTTCACTGACCTATAAGAAAGTTATCATATCAGAATAAGTTAAGCTATAATGATATATGGTAAATGGTAATATTTAGGTGAACCGTAGAATTTATAAATATACAGTCATCATTATAAATAATATTCTTTGCATATATCTAGTAAGGCATAGCAGAAAAAAATTCTTCGATTAATAATACTTTCAAGGGAAAATAAATAAATAACTGTCTTCTGAATGGAAGAGTGTGTTATTTCCAAGGCGAGGCTACCGTAGGTTCACCATAAACGCACTTTAGTGGTTGTATATATTACAGATTCTGCGAAATTATAAGGTAATATCTTGGGTAATATAGGAGAATATTGGATGATATGGAGAAATTTGAGGTAATATTCGGTACTTAATCTCTTTGATAATTTAGGATAGTATTGAATAATGCGGAGAAATTTGAAGTATTATTCGGTAATCTCTTGGGTAATATAAGTAATATTAGATAATCTGGTGTAATATGGGTTATATTTGGTAATCTCATGGGTTATGTAGTAAAGTATTAGATACTCTGGAGTAATTTGAGGTAATATGAGTAGTATTAGATAATCTGGAGTCATATGAGGTAATATTCGGTAATCTCTTGGGAGATATAGGGTAGTATTAGATAATCTGCAGTAATTTGAGGTAATTATGAGTAGTATTAGATAATCTGGAGTTATAAAAGCTAATATTTGGTAATCTCTTGGGAGATATAGAGTAATATAAAAAATCTGAAGTAATGTGAGGTAATATATGGTAATCTCATTGGTTATATAGTAAAGTATTGGAAACTCTGGAGTAATTTAGGGTAATATTAAGGAATTTCTTGTGAAATATAGGGTAGTATTAGATAATCTGGAGTAATTTTAGGGAAAATTATGTAATATTTTGGATAATATAGCGTAGTATTCGATTATTTGAGCTAATATTAGGTGATATCGTATAATTTTAAGTAATTTTAAACAATATTGTTATTTGTATCTTCATTATGAGCTATTTTAAAGTGAGTTTTGACCCAAATAAAATTTGATATTTTTGTAGTTCGTATAGCACACTCTAATTCAGTATATTAAATGAGGGATAACAATTGCAAATATATATGCGAAAGTAAAAGTTATTTTTCCACTTACCACTACAACTATCACTGTCAAAACCAATACAAAAACAATTGATAAATATATTCCATAACAAAAAAAATCATACGCACTGACTTACGATTTAACACTGAGTGTTTAACTAAAATACGTCCAGCATTCGATAAAATAACAAAGTTTATCTTTGTTGATTCTCGTCGAGTTCTACGACGCCTTTTGAACCTCGCACTCTTCGATTAGACCAGGAAGGTTTACTCTTCGTGATGTGACTGAGATGTTACTACTTCATTGAGTGCTTACTGCTTAGACACGTTTTATAATAACGTAACACAGTGGCGTAACAATTACAGATTTTTCTTGGATAAATTGTATATGATAATAAAAGTCGTGACGTTTTGGTGGCGATGTAAATTTTATATTTTGACCTTCTCTAAAATGTATACAAACATGTTATCACATCATTAGAGTAAATTTCCACGAATCATGATAAACGGTACTAAAAACAATAAGGATTTTTTTAATTGTTGTATTTAAAAGGCAAACAATCCTTAGTATTTAATCAGGATAAGGCAGGATATTATCACAGTTAGATTTCGAGTGACGGAAACACGCTGAGGCTGTTGAAAGTTTGCGTTTACTATCATGTGGGTTTGTTTACGGTTAACATTTTATTAATTATTATTTACAATATTTATATATATATATATATATATATATATGCGATGGTTGTCCTTTAAAAGTGTTGCATAGTTAGCATCTGTCAATAAATGTCAAATTAAGTTTCAGACCGCTTCGTTTAAAGTCGTACCTAACTGATTTTAAGAAGTTGATGAGTCAGAGAAAAAATAAAATTAAGCCGAGAAATAAAAGAAATTCTAGAAGAAAGTTATAACAAGAAAATGGCCATAATTCGAAAAATCTGATCTGTAAACAAATTGGTTTCGTTGGATACCGCATATGTTCTCTGTATCTGTAGAGTAGGGAGGGTGAGTGTAGGCTCACATCACTTAGACCACAGGTGACCCATTGTACATCCTTCCGAGGAGTTGTTCTCCTAGGTCATCGTCCATCCTGTCCTTTCCAGGAAGGTGAACAGGTCACTAGGAGACGTCTCCTTTATATCGGCAGGTGTAGGCCAAGACTCACCGAACACACACTCTCTTATTGACAATAACTCCGGACACTCGCATAAGACAGTTTAATCTTCCTGTTCACACATCCTGCATAGATGTGTGTCCACTAGCCCCATAGTATGGATATGTTTCCTTAGTTGAGAAATCCTACTGTTAAACGTAGGTTTTTCCTGGTCATCGCCAAATATTTCTTCGGCGCCAGCTTCCCAGTGTTGCACAGGGTGATCCTGGCAAGACTGCATCCTTTGATTCCATCCCATCTCTTAAGGGATTGAGCATGGGTGTAACGTTTGGCTAGTTCCACAATTGTCGAAGTCGTTAGGCCGTAGGTGTCAATGGGTCCTAAAATTTTTAGTCCAGCCGCTTCCCTGTCTAAAGAATCGGCAATGGGATTTCCTTTAACACGTTTTCCAAAAAGATAGTGGCGTCAGTTGTCTCAAAAAGGGATCATGTAGCAACAATTCCTCTGCAAGATCAAATAAATGTTACTGCTACTTGGTACATATATCGATTTGTTTGAAGGAAAAAGTTGCAGTTTCAAAAAACCAACCACTAACGACCAATTATTCTCCATTAAGACATTGCAATTTCCCACACAGCTGAGGATTTGACGCAAGAAAACATCAACTATTCTCCATACACTCTAGACCTAACCACTTATTCATTTTTTTTCCAAAAATTAGGAGTGAACTGCATGGTTCAAGTCCCCATAAAATGCAGTCAACGCCTTCAAAAACTCTTTTTTGAATGTACCAACAAGCGAGTGGAAGAACTGCCTCCAGTATTGGTTTTTGAAGGATGCAAGAATACTTTGACGAACTATACTGTATTAAATTGTCTACTGTTTATCTGCAACCCTCGTATATTCTCCAATTCGGAAGAATTGTTATATAAAATCGGTATCGGTATTTATTTTATGAAAACATAAGGGGAATCTATCGGCAGCGATTTGACAAAATATCGAAGTATTTTTGGCAAAGAATTTTGAGGTAATGGATGTATTGAAAATTAAGGAAAAAATATATCATGTAGATTAATGTTAAACTTAGAGTTCTCATCGAATAAAAACTTTGAAATGCTAACCAAATTTTGTTGAAAAAAAATACGAATCATGAGGTAATTACACATATTAAGCAAAGTTTGAGCCCTTGTAAAGAATTAAATATGGATTAAATGAAAAAACTAATTGATAAGAAGTCTAATTTGAAGCTTTATGAATACTATATAAAAATCTCAGAATCCTCAAATTACTTATGACCGTACAATTCCTTATTGAAATTCGGTTGCTACCACTAAAATATCGGATAAAAATCCATCTCTCGCTTTTCTATCCTTCTATGACTGATATTGTCTCTCTGCTTCGGTAGTCGCGTGCGGTTCCATTGTTGATACAACGCTCGCCGGTCTCGGCGGTCTCCCAGTTCAGTACTGACGAAGCTTATAGAGTAGTACGTGAACCAAAATCCGCTTGGACCGCTTGGCTACCTACATGTTGCGAAGCTTTCATATTTCTAATAAAATTTTCGTTATGTGAACAAAAAAATATACAAAGCATAATTGTGCAAGGTCGAATTTGGTAGATGACCCTTAAGAAAGTATATATTTTTAATCATTCGGGAAATTGTATATATTTACCTAAAAACAAAAGGTGTTATTGATTGATATATATTTTTTCCATTTTTTTAGT